>APFE031209578.1:0-19750 GCA_000404065.3 Pinus taeda
AGATATCAGAAGAAAACATGTAAGTGTATAACAGTAAAAACAAAGAGTAATATTTAAGAAAGTTCTGTAGTAAAATTCCAGTTATAACATTTAGATTTTAGAACACATATGAGTTTATGGAATACTTGAGAAAAATAACATCAACAAATGAAATTTGTACTTCACTCGGATAACTCAACACATGAATCCTGTAAAGAAGTCCCTTTATAGCTTATTTTTCCTGTCAACTAGAAGTTGGTACAATAACCATAAGGTAATAGATTAGTGAGCTACAGAAATATTCAGAAATCCACCCCCTAATACTTCAAATGGAAGATGCATTTATACAATACTTTTACAAAAATATCTTGTCAACTAACTAGGATTTATTTTAGGAAAAAAATATATTTATACAAAAAGGTAGCGACAACTTTTTAACTTATTGAAATTTGTCCCTTTTTATTTGCTTGTTGTTACTAGATCTGATTCTCTTTCACGTTGTCTGCTCCTTTCACCTGCTTATCATTCACTTGATTCTCTTTTTTCATCCTTTATAGTATGTCACACCATTTTTCCCATGTTTCTTCATCTCGGAGTTTGATTTTCATCATCCTCTAGTAAATCTCATCTGCTTCTATATATTTGGCAAATCTAGGCTTGTTCACAAACAGGTGATTTACCTCATGCTGGAGGTAAAAGAAGATTTTGAAAGTCTAGAGGAGAACTATTCCTGTTGGCACACCTCTCATGGATGAACTGTTGGAAGTTTCTCTAGCTAATTCTACCATCTTCTTATCATAGTCTTCATGTGTCATTAGATTATCATTTATTACCAAAGTATTAGGCAGACCCTTCTGTCTCAATACTTCAAACTTGTCAAAAAACCTGTTTACCGCAAGTTCCATGATTTGACATTTCTCCTCAAGCTATATCGTCATATTTCTCTTGGCGATAACTTTATTTACTTCTATAATGGTCTCTGTTCTATGAGTTATCCCAAGCTCCTCTAATTCATACTTGTTTTTGGAATTTAGAAATTTGATTACTTTAGAGGCTTCCTTTGGTTTCTCCACAAGATCCGCTTTTACCTTTTGAATTGCCTCACTAGCTTCCTTCACTAAATCATTCTGTTCAATATTACCTGTATAGATGGCCAAATATCATTAACTAAGTTAATGATATTGGCCCAAATGTTGCTTTGCTTGGGTCAAAGGCTTCTTTAGTGAGAATTCTTTTTCTAGCTAGTGGATCGTGTCATTCAATCTATTAGCTTTTTGTTTCTCAGCTTGATGCATTACTTCTACTAATTTCTTTTCATCTTCCAAGCTATTCACTTTCTCTTTGAGCTTATTAATATGTGTTTTTTGAATGGAAATATCTTCCATATATTGAATCCATTTTATGGCCTCGCTAGTCGGATGGGCTGTTTATTTTGCTGATGCGGTTGCTGCTAATGCGTTGATCTACCTTTTCTATCTTTTTGTGAGTTGGTTTCATAACATGCAAGCTCAAGAATAAAGATCATGAACTAGTTATTGAGCATGCTATTGAGGAGTCTCAAGTATGGAAAGAAAAGGAAAACACAGAGAAATGTAACATTGTTTTGTATGCTTAGAATGAATGCATTCATTGGTATGTGGATAGTGGTTGTTCAATGCACATGTTAGGAGATAGAAGTAAGTTTTTAACATGGAAACTACCGGAAATGGTTAATGTGACCTTTGGTAATAATGCACCTCAGAAGACTGTTGGAAAATGAGTTATTTGTCTGTCCAATGGGAGAGGTAAAGCCAAAAGTATTTTTATATGTCAATGGGCTAAAACATAATTTACTTAGTGTGTCTCACATGTGTGATCAAGGCTATGATGTCATTTTAAAAGCTAATGCTTTTCAAATCAACTCTGCATGCACTAGAGAAGTTGTAGCTGAAGCTATGAGAATAGATAGAAATGCATATCAGCCTCCTCTGAAAAAAAAAATTAAAGAAAAAAATATTAAATCTATGTGAACCTAATAAATCTAATAAACATATTAAATATAGTCAACCTAATAAATATTAAATAGTGTAAATGTAATAGACATTGGTGAACCTAGCAAACATAGGCCATCCTAGTTAATTGGTCAACATAGGTCAACTTAGTAAATCATGGTTGACCATGGTTGACAATGGTTAAAGTGGTAAAATTAATAAACATAGGTTAACCTAGTAAACCTAGCTCAACCAAGTAAAAATAATAAACCTAGCTCAACTTGGTAAACCTCGTGACTATGGTGAATATAGTTGACCATGGTACCCATTTTGACTATGCTTAATCATATTAATCATGGGATATATTAATTCGTAGGCAATTTGTTGACTAATGTATCACTATTATCCATGATTATTTGTTTTTTCACATTGTAAAATCTTGTCTAGTAAAGTATGCCTATCTTTATGCTTTCTCTTTCCAAGAAGAGAATTCTTTGAATACATTTATAAACTATATGGTTTCCAAAACACATTTTTTTAATAAAATTATCAAAAGCTTATGTGCAGATAATGTATTAAAAGGTCTAAGGCATATTTTAAGAGTGAGTGGGCGATGACTCAATGAAAATGGGTGACAGATTCAAACAAACCCGAAGAGTGAGGTATGCAAGTACCCAAATATTGTGGCAACTCAGGTTCCTCCAAGTTAGTAAAACATATTCGCAGTTTTAACAACAATGGTGAGGGTTGTTAAGAATGCATGAAAGAGGCTGCAACTAGGAATGTCTCATTTTGATAATACTGATAGTCGTACCAAAAATTATTCTTAGTAAAATACTAAGAGATATATGGAATAGAGGGACGTAAATGGAACAGGGGCGAACCATCCAGAATTTCACTAGGATAGAATATGTTTCAAGAACATGTATATACTTACAATGAATGACTCTTGAATATAACCAGATAGATTTTTCGGGGTGTTGAGTTATAGTTCTGGGAAGGGGATTGGCGGAAAGCAGAGCTACTTAGAGGAAATTAGTATAAAAGAGTATGTGAAGTTGTTGCATGTTTGTGGATAATAATTTAAATAACATATGGAAACAACCTTCTCAGGTATGAGGACAACAAAAACCATGAAACAAACTTTAGAGGAAAAACCACAGGAAGCAAAGTCCAATGGAAATAAGCTTGGACATTTCATGTGCAGAGTAGAAGAGAAATGGTTCAAATGTAGTTTCTGGTGGTGTCAAATTTGGCGTTGTTGGCTACATGACTACTGGATTTAACTACAAGATTAAATAGCATTAGCGTGTATCCATTAACTACAAGTTTCGAAATCAAGTCGCAACAATCGTTTGTAACGGATTTAGAAATAGATGTCGCAAGGCCCATCGAAATAATGCTGGAAACTGAAAATGACATTGCAGTCCAGAGTGGGCATAAGAGATCCAAATCTGCCACAGTCGGTTCTCATACCGAAAAAAGGAGAGTCGTAGAACATAGATCATCCAAAATCAAGTAAAATGTCCAAGATAAAATAAAACAAAATTAATCATGAGTTTCAGTACAGATTTGTTTTTGACTTGAATCGCAATCCGAGATTTTAGGGTATATATCTCAAAAAATTAGAGTTTTCATTGTCCAGTTCCAGGTACTCCTTCGAGATCAAGTCCTGAATTCGGGCTGTTATTGCTTTAAATTCCGGCTTGAACGTGCTTTGGAGCTGTTCAACGCACTCATTCAATAGTTGATGCTGAGGTAAGATCTTTCTCGCCTTCATGATGCGAACTATTGCTGCATCTATTGAGCACTGTCTGTCTTCTTTTACATTTTCGATCACTTTATTCATCTCATTCACATTCACCTCTGTAAAGGGAATCTTAATCTTCTTCAACTTGTGTGAAAAGGCAGTATTGAATTCAAAATTATCAGTTGTAGAGATTGTTGCAGTGCTAGGTTCCTTTAGAAGAATCTTATACTTGCCACATGAAACTGAATGCAGTAGTCGAATAACATCTTCATCTTCCAAATTTAGTTGAGATTTAATTTCTTCATAGCTGAGCTTTATAGCTTCATTGAAGAGCAATAGCAGAGCTGCCTGGTATGTTGTTACTGACAACTCTATTACCGTGGTGTCAAATTTGGAGATGATGTCACAGGTTCCCAAGGAGTATGCCCATGTAAGTGTACGATGTTGATATGTCAGAGAATAAAATTCCTGAAATTTGACAAGACATGCAGCCATCTCAGAAGGTAGATAAAGATTGGAAGACTTGCAAGTTGGCCACCGTGTAGCATTCAATACTGTGACATCCAACGTTAGTTTCATATCGTTATATGCGGAATTGTTAAACTCAGCTTGGATTTCTTTCGAAACTACGAAATCCTTAACCATGCGCTCCATTTTTGATATTAGACTTGAACCACAGGGCTCCTTCAACTTCGACAATTTTTTCTGTTCATCATCAATATTTATACCTCTATCATGCAACAATCTCTTAGCTAAATATTTCCTGCAAAATTCTGCAAATAAATATTTATCACTCACATAGCGAACAAGTTTTACAACCTTTTCCAACAGGCTCTCAATATTATCATCATCGGTCCTGTTTAGACTGCCACCCTTCTTCAACAAATTATCCCAAAAAGCTGCAAACAACTCTTCACTTGTGGTTCCTCCAACTCTTTTATTGCAAATTACCAGCAAAGCTTCGTGCAGAGCTTTAGAAATGGAATTATCATTTTGAAATTCATTCTCCAAATAACCGACATACTGGTCATAAATTTCAATTAACTTCCCTAGGAATTCAAGTCCATGTGTTCTTCTACTGCTTGATGAGTTATTGTTCCTAGTAGTGTCTTCTGCGCATTTGATTAAGTCTATGCCTCGGCTAATTATATGTTGTTGAAAAATACTTGCCACTGGTGGGAGACCTTTGGGGATTTTACAAAATAACTTGTAAATCCTACAAATATCAATTTTCTTATCATCCCTAAGCAGGGCATCGAAACCTGAATCATGTTTCCCTAAAAGTTGAATTTCATAACGGGCAAGTAGTTCATTTTGGACCTTCTCTAATAACGGATTCTTGCTGCTGGAGTGCAAATAATTGCCAACTCTGTGCTCCTCATTCTGCAAGCACTCTTCAGCCTTTACCATATATTGTGGACAAGAATACTTCGAAATCCATAAAGCAGCCTTTCGAGCATAGTAAATTCTAGTATCCTCAAACATAAATTTTTCAAAATTGTTCACGTAGTAATCTAGGTCACCATTACCAATATCCAGATACATGTCCACAAATTTTCTTAACGATGCACTATCAACCTGCTCTCCCTCGCGTTCTCGCTTAATCAAATCGAACACAACATTCTTGAGATTAATGTGTGTGTCATCAGGCAGAGCCTCTCGGAAACACATCAACCCAACTTCTCTTAGAGGGAGCCTGTCAGTCCAAAGGATGTGGTAAATCAAATAATAGAACATGCCGGACATGTAACGAACGAAGGCCTTGTAATTTTCCCAGTGTTTCAGGAATTCTTTTAGCAAGAACTCATCATGTTGTCCCCTTAATGCTGGTAAAACTACGCAAGAGATGTACTCTTCAAGCGACTTCTTATAAATATCGTAAAGTTGATGTGAGTAGTTTTCACTTTTGCTTTTGTAAGTGTTATGGCTGCACATGTTGCAGATAGTTTCATTAATTCTGATGCACTCATCCAAATGTAACTCATCGCTACAATTAGTTCCTTCGAACTTGTTTCTCAATTTTTGGATACCAGTAGAGACAATAGCCAACCCTTCTTCCCATGTTATAATACGCCTCTCCATTATTATATTTCTCCTAGCCGTACTATTTTCTTATGTATTGATCTCGTTCGTCCCGCCCTTCGATTGTCTGCCCGCACAGATTTCACAGAATCACCGTACCAATTCAAATATGATGGAGGTGTCAACGATTTTGTTCATTGTGCCAAATTGAGTGGTCTATTTATACGAGTGTGAATCGTTAGAGTGGCTTTTCTGGCCAGAATTTGCTTGCGCCGACATGACTCATTTGTTAAAGTTATGAACAAAGAATTATAGGCAGTATTCTATAACGCGACTTTTTGAAAGCTTTTTCGGCAGATTTTTCCGGTCAAAATCCGGCAGCAATTTATTGGAATCCCAAGTTTGATAGCTAGTTTATGCACAATCAATGGCTCCCAGGGTTTTCCAGAGCGCTGAATCTAAATATGCAGTTAAAAAACCATTTTAACTGCTAAAAATCAAGATTTAACCTCATTTCTTCCACCGGATTCCGTCACCGGAATCTCCAATAAGTCGCATTATAGACAACTCCGAATTATAGTCTTAACTCGGTTAGTTAAATAGCTTTACAACTGTAAATAAATAGCTCTAGATTTATCTTAAATTTCGAAAAGCATAGTATTAATTACAAGGGTTGCCGATCAAGAAAGAATTATCCTTTATTACGACCATAGTTTAAATAGCTCTTCCTGGGATGAAGCTAAATTTGTATTAAATTTAGGAAATCATAACAGTAACGATGGTTGTATACCAAAATATTAACAATGTCGGCTTTGAAAAATAGTAATGAGTGAGTGTGTTATAACTTGTTGTATTGGCATTTTAAACTTTGTATTTGGTCAAATTTATTAACTATAATGTATTTTGAAGAGGAACAATCAACTTCATTTTTCAACATGATGAATTGAATTAAAGAATGATCTAAAATCAATAAAATAGATTGAACCTACTTTTAAATATAAATTTAGAAGGATTTTAATATTTTAACCACTAACAATATATAAGAGATGCATTTAAAAAAAATCATAATCTTTGAACCAATAAGAAGGACAAAGCACCAATAGTCACACCTCCAACACCTTAAAGGCCTTAACCTAGTTTCTTTGAGATGCATGTATGAATGTATCTAATGCATGCATGAGAGGCATGATAACCACACATTTCACATTTAATCAAACTAATAAATAGCACAAATTTATAAAAATTGGGAACTATCACCAATGTATGGATTCTAAATAAAGTTCATAAAAATTCTCAAAATTAAATAGACAAAATTTTACTTCACCCATACAAACAAGAAAAGTTAGTATTATTTTTATTAGACCACTAAAAACCCCTTCAATTTGATTACTCTATCCTCATAAGTTAGTGATTCATATACCATATGAATGGCCCATAGATGTGGACATGCAACTTGAGTCTCAACCTTTAAGCTCTAGGCTTTAGTGGGTACATTAATGCATAATTGCATGATGTGAGTGGAAATGATTGGGTATCTAAATAGTGATAGATCGATTCTAGGAATATTTCAAAATCCTTAGAAAAATCAAACTTGAAACAAGAAAACTATTCATTACCATGGTGATCTAAAATTGAATCATAAGAATCTTAAGAATATTTATCAAAATACCCGAAAACCATAATTGACTCGAGACCGAGGGTACCTAAAGCCTCACGAATGTTGAAACATGGAAACTCAAGATGAGAATCAGAATCATAGCCTAGAAACTAATAAAGATTGAAACTAAAAATGGAGCGGAGATTCTCCTTGATTGTTGGAGAGATGGACATTGCCTCTTTGTTGACTTCACTATTTATTTTTGCATCCATTTTCATAATGCCCAAATTTCTTGCAGTAATACCACTCGACATTATATTTTCTTTGAGTTTGATTTTGTGGAGGTCTCCACTGCTCTCCTCCATGATGATGTTCTGATCTACCACTACTTCAACCTGTGCCTGGCTTGTTGCTACCTCTATATCCTCTCCCTATGCTTCTACCAAAAGAGAGTTGTGCTTTCAAATCTTGTTCCATGGAATCTTTTATCAAGTTGAGTCATGTTTGTCAATTGTTCTACTAAGAAAGTTGTAAGATCTTTGGATTAAAAAATGGCTGTTACAATAATGTCATATTACTTGGGCAAACTTCGAAGGACTTTCTGAACAATTTTCTCATCTAAAATGGTTTCACCAATGATCTTGATCTCATTTACTATTCCCACAACTCTAGTCATGAACTCATCCACATTTTCTATGTGAGTCACCTTTAGGGTTTCAAACTCTCATCTAGTGTCTGTAATTTCATTGTCTTCATTGTACCTTGATACGCAGCTTTCCAGGTTTCCCAAGCTTCATGTGCTATGGATGGGCATGTTATCTTGTAAAAAATAGAGTCATCTATTGAGTTTTGAATCCAACATTTGGCTTTGTGTTCTTTCTTTTTAGCTCATTCCCTAGATTCCTCTAATTATTAGTCATGGATGCCCATGCTTCTTGAGTCACATCTACATATGCAGTGTGAAGTGTATACGAGCACTCTTAAGCTTGAAGGAATATGGTCATTTTCAAAAACCAAAAATAAATTTTTTCGCCAAACAAAATGAAGGTGTGTGGCAAAGCACTAGAAAAAATTATTTATTTGAATGCAAAATGTCAACCTTTTTCTTTTAAATCTCCTTAAAAAAAAATCCTTCCCAATTTTTTTATAAAAAAAACTCTAAAAAAATAACAAACCCTTTTCTTATAATAAAATAAAAAACCCTTTGAATATAAGTTTATTCAAAAAATGCTTTTTGACTCACGCATACCTCATAATAAAACCTATGAATATAAGTTCTATTCAAAAATACTTTTTTAACTCGCGCATACCTCATAATCAAACCTTTGAATACAAGTTCTATTTAAAAAAGTACGTTTTAACTCATGCATTCCTCATAATCTCATAAGGCATATCATAAGGTTTTAATTTATTTTTTTAAATTCAAATGAATACGCCAATGTATGAAACAAAAATACCTCGTTGACCTCGTTAAACAAAAATACTTAAACTGGTTTGACTTTTGCTAACGATGCAGAAAGAATGGGTACCCTGCGTGCTAAAGCTTCTCTCGACTGTGAAGGCCAGCGTTATAACACTAACGCACTGTTCATCAATAGAACGAAGCGTTAAGGAAAAGGGGTCTAACGCGTTTCTCAGTGTCTAGTGTCAGTGGTGTTACTATCGCGTTTCTGAACACCGTGCACAAAAAAATCGGGTTTTTCTTCAACTTACTTTGCAGCAACCTTCGTTTCACAGTTGCTTCACTTTGTTACAATCTCTGTAGCGAATCACACACGTATGAAATGCTGCTCCCAAAGAGGCTTAAGCTTTTTCTTCAATCATGTTGCTTCTCTCTTACATAGTTTTATTCAAACATCTCTCTCAAATTGTTCTCAAAGAGTCTTAAGCAGTCTAAGCCTCTGATACCATGACAAAGATTGAAACTAAAAATGGAGCAGACATTACTCTTCTCAATATTCTGAATGACTAAATAAGTTACATTGTAAACATCAATACTAAATAACTAAAGTAAAACTCTACACCTATGGAGTAGAACATAAGTAAGGCTAAATTGCTTATGGCACCAAGTAGACGAGAAATCAATTAAGATGACACCTAACCAACAACTAACTAACAGTGAGATTAATATCTCAATAGAAACCAGATGTGAATGTCAACTCAATCTAAGGAATCTGAATCTCACCTAGGAACTAGGTACTAGGAAACTAGTGACAGATATCATGTAACCTTGTAAGGATAAAAAGGGAAATGGAATCATAATAGCAACAAAAGTTAGTCTTTGTTCCATCCAAAATGGAAATCGAGATCCAATCCATTTCATCCCCCTGAGATCTAATCGAGGTGATTATTTATGTGTTAGTCAATTGAACTCCTTTAGAAAATCCAATGTGTGATATGTTTTATTTCTCTAATATAAAACAAAATCAACCATGAGTGGCACTATAGATTTGTTTTCAAATGGCATATCAATCAACAATTTTAGGCTATATATCTCAATAAATTAGAGTTTCTGGCTTTATTGCTTTAAATTTGGGCTTGAACATACTTTGGGGCTGTTCAACACACTCACTCAATAGTTGATGCTGAAGTAAGATCTTTCTAGCTTTCATGATGCGAACTATTGCTGCATCTATTGTTCACTTTCTGTCTTCTTTTACATTTTCTATCACTTTATTCCTCTCATTCACATTCACCTTTCTAAAGGGAATCTTAATCTTCTTCAACTTGTGTTAAAAGGCAGTATTGAATTCAAAATTATCACTTGTATATATTGTTGCAGTGCTAGGTTCCTTTAGAAGAATCTTGTACTTTCCACATGAAACTGAATGCAATAGTCAAATAACATCTTCATCTTCCAAATTTAGTTGATATTTAATTTCTTCATAGCTGAGCTATATAGCTTCATTGAAGAGCAAAAGCAAAGCTTCTTGGTATGTTTTTACTGCCAATTCTATTACTGTGGTGTCAAATTTGGAGATGATGTCACAAGTCCCAAGGAGTATACCCATGTAAGTGTATGATGTTCATATCTCCGAGAATAAAATTCCTAAAACTCGACAAGACATGCAACCATCGTAGAAGGTAGATAAATATTGGAAGACTTGCACGTTGGGCAATGTGTAGCATTCAATATTGTGATGTCCAACATTAGTTTCATATCGTTATATGTGGAATTGTTAAACTCACCTTGGAATTCTTTCTAAACTACGAAATCCTTAACTGATAAAAACGGAAATGTTGTATTAAAAGAAATAAAACCCACTAGTTAGCTCTATGAAAAAGAGTCTGAACCGCGAGATTATGGCGTTGCATAAGGCTCTACATTGTTCATGTACATCACACATTATATAGTAATAATGGGGGAAGTTAAAACAATAACCTAAGAAATAGAAACTAATTCGTATCCTCAAGTCACTTGAACCAACTTACACTATTCTAGGATATTCTCCATTATCTTCAACACTCCCCCTTAATGGAGAATGGGTTCACAAATATGCCTAACATCTCCCTAAACATTTCAAACATAATACTTCCAAGAGGCTTAGTGAAAATGTCTGCGACATTATGACATGTATTACAATATACCAAATGGATTTCTTTGGATTGAACTTTCTCCATGACAAAGTGGAATTGTGTATTAATATGTTTAGTGTTTTTGTGGAACACCGGATTATTAGAAAGTTTGATTGAACTCTCATTGTCGCATCTGATTGTTGTTGCGTTTATCTGTTTTTCCCCAACATCTTGGAGAAGTCTCCACAACTAAACAACCTCACATGTTGTTGCACACATGGCTTGATACTCTGTTGAGGACAAGGAGACTTTGTTCTACTTCTTGCTGCTCCATGTGATCACCCCGAATCCAATGCTGAATGCATAACCTGTTACAGATCTGTGATCATCGACATTTCCAATCCAATCTGAATTTCCAAATTTTGTCAATATAACATTAGAAGAGTGAGTTTAAATAATACCGTAATCTAAAGTATCTTATAGATACCTCAAAACACTTTTCGCTGCATTCCAATGACTTTCAAGTGGCTTGGACATATATTGGCTTAGCACACTAACTGCATAAGCCAAATATGTTCTAGTGGTGGTTAGGTAGATTAGACTCCCAACCAGTTGTCTATAAAGTGTCGCATCTACCACCTTTGAGCCATCTTCACTCTAAAATTTGATGTTCTGTTGTAATGGGACTGCTGCAAACTAACAATAATCCATTGTAAATCTCTCTAACAGGCCTTTGACATACATTGCTTGGGACATAAATGTTTGTCCTGAATCTCTCCAGATCTCAAGACCCAAACAGTATCTTAATTCACCAAGGTGTTTCATTTCGAATACCTATGACATATGTTGCTTGATATCTTTAATAAGATATGTAGCATCACCTATAAGGATCAAATCATCTACATACAAAGAAATCATCACTATGTGCTCTTGTTCATCTTGCATGGTGTAAAGATTAGGGTCATTTTTGCTTTTGTTGTAGCGAGCTTGCAAAAAAAATTGAGTCAATATTTTCATACCAAGACCTGGGTGGTTGCTTTAGTCCATAAAGTACTTTCTTCAATCTAGCGACTAAATGTTCTTTCCCTTTCTCAACAAACCCTTCAGGTTGCTCTAAATAAACCTCCTCTTTTAGTTCTCCTTTTAAAAATGCAGATTTTACATCTGGTTGGTGTATCATCCAATGTTTCTTAGTAGCTAAAGCAATTAACATTCTCATACTGTCTAGTTTATCTATAGGGGTGAAGGTTTCCTCATAGTCTATACCTTCTTTTCATGAATACCCCTTTGCTACCAATCTAGCTTTTCAGTTTTCTACGGTTCCATCTGCATTAATCTTCAGTTTGTATAACCATTTACAACCTATGGTTTGTTTTCCTTTGGGAAGTTCAACTAGTTCCCAAGTGTTGTTCGTGATTATTGATTCATATTCCTGTTCCATGGCTATTTTCAATTCTCTACATTCATTTGCTTCTTTATAACTAGAAGGTTCAACCATATTCATCATACTAGTTATAAAAGCATTTTCCCTATATCTTGCAGGCAATTGAGCTTTCCTACCTAATCTCCTGAGAGGTGTGGTAGCTTCAAACCTTGTTTAATCATTATTTTCTTCTTGTTCTTGTTGCTGATGTTGTATCTATTGTTGCTCCTGTTGTAGCTGTTGTATCTCCTATTGTTGCTGCCATTGTTCATCTTTTGCCTTTGTCTGCTGCTGATCATGATTGTTTCCTGCTTCTTCACTTTCTTCTTCCACCAAGTACGGAATATCCCATTCCTCATTGTGCTTATTAGATTCTTGATGATCCTAGTGATGGAATATGACATCTCGAGTTACAAAAATCTTGTAAGTAGAGGGATTAAATAATCTGTAAGCTTTACGTTGTAAACAATACCCTATAAAACTACATCTGATGGCTTTCAAATCTAGTTTTCTTCTATCTTCCTTTGGAATATGGGAAAATGCTTTAGATCCAAATAATCTTAAGTGTTTTACTACAGGCTTAAATCCATATAATGCTTCAAAAGGAGTTTTAAACTCAAGACTCTTTGTAGGACTCCTATTTTTTGAATAAACTGCAGTATTCAATGCTTGAGCCCAAAAACCATTCAAACGATTCTTACCTTTCAACATGCTCCTAACACATTCCATTAATGTTCTGTTCTTTATTTCAGTTACTCCATTTTGCTGTGGAGTATGGGGTATTGTGAAGTGCTGCAATATTCCATGGTCTTTACAATACCTCATAAACTCATCTTTCCTGTATTCTCCCCCTTGATCGGACCGAACAGTATTCTCCCCCTTGATCGGACCGAAGAATTTTGATCTGTTTCCCTCTTTGCCTTTCAATCATGTTTTTGAACTGCTTAAAGTATTCAAATGTGTGACTCTTCTTACTCAAGAAATATACCCAACAAAACTTTGTGCAGTCATCAATAAACAGTAAAAAATATAGTGCACCTCCTAATGATTTTGTTTGCATGGGTCCACAAAAGTCTGTATGCACTAATTCAAGTATATCCCTCTGTTTCTTCTCTACTCAAATAGGGAATTCTTCTCTATGCATTTTTCCTAATGTACGCGCATCACAATCATTATGTACTTGCTTTAGCATAGGAATATCTCTTACCATTTCCTTCTTTTTTAGTAACAACAAATCATTGTCGTTGATATGACCAAATCTCTAATGCCATAGCTCTTTTGTAGTCAAGCTCACAGTTGTCAAGGCTCGAACTGGCGTACGTCCTGCATCCAACTTGTACAGACCTCCTGTTCGGATTCCTATAACAATTGTCTTCATGCCATCTAACTGATCTTTAATATAACAGTTAGATTTAAAAAATTCAACATTAAGATCTTGATCTGTGATCATGGATACAAAAATAAAGTTCTTTGTTACACCAAGCACATACATGATGTTATAAATTTGTTTTACATTACCATTAGGTAGAATGATAGAAATTTTCCTACACCCTTTGATCTGATGACTTCTATCATCACCTAGGTAAATCTGTGCTCCTTCGTTGATTTCTTTAAAATCTTTGAACCAATGCTTGTTCCCTGTCATATGTGTTGATTCTTCCGAATCTACATACCAGATGTTTGCATCAACATTCTTATCAAAATCCGCCATAAAAGATCAGAAATTCTCCACATGATTTTCAATCACGAGATGACTTGCATGTTGTTTCTACTTCTACTTTTCTTCATGATATTTCTTCTTCTTGCACTCCCTCACAATGTGGCCAAGTTTTCCACAATAAAAACATTTAATTTTAGAGTTGTTTCTATTCGGATGCATACCATGGCTATGATTCAGTGCTTTTTTTGAATGTCCTCCATTTTGTTGTTGCGGATTTCCTTTCACTTTGAAGAAGTTCTTCTTTGCCATTAATGCAAGATCGACACTCTAGGGATTGAGAGTCAATCTTCTTTCTTCTTCTTGCATCAGTATTCTTGTTAGTTCTTCAAATTTCGGGATCTTCTCTCTCACATTTATCCTAGTGATGAACATTTGGTAGTCATCCGTCACATCATTCATGGTAATTGTAACAAGATCTGTATGGTCAACTGTATGACCAATGTCTGCCTATTTGTTCTTTAGATCTTTGATCCTTGCTATGAAGGCAACAACTATTTAATTCTCCTCCATCTTCAAGGACAAGATCTTACTCTTCAGTAATAAAAGTTGATTTGAATTCATGATCTCATACAAATCCTTCAGGATTCCCCAGATGTTGTTAGTTGTCTTACACTCTCTGATGTGTGGTATGATTCAGTATTTCACTGACATCTTCAACAATGTCTTTGCTCTACCTTCTCACTTCTCCCAATCTGGGATCGATGCTAATGTAGTTGCTCACTTCAGCTCAGCCCCATTTACCATTGTCCAAACACTCTGCACTTCTAACAGAGTTTGCATCCTGAATTTCCAATTTGCATAACTGGAACCATCAAGCTTGTTATGCTCATTCATGCATGCATCAAACATATTATTATTCATGTTGGTGATTTATACAAAAAAAAATCGACAGGTAAAAGAAGATGTTAGATTTACCCCAGATATGTGACAAAGACAAATCACTAATCTTCAATGTTGTTTAATCTTGCAACACACCTACAAATCACCGTGGCTTCCTTCACAGCCTCCAAACAACTTTCTCTTGTCCGCCTCTGCAACCTTCTCTAGGATACAAAGTTCTCTTGGCCTCCACGGAGCCTTTTTCTTGTTTACACGATAGTCGTAGATGTACAACACTTATGTGAGATGTCATCGCAGATCTACACCACTTATCTGCGACATCATCGTAGCTATACACTTAAAATTAGAGACAGTGATGTTAAGTATGTTTGAGTAATCATTTCGTTTATTCTCTAGAAACCTGTGAATATTTTAGTTTAGTTGCACCCTCCTCTCAGCATACAGGATCCTCAGCCCTAACGCTCTCATACCATGATAAAAATGGCAATGTTGTATTAAAAGAAATAAAACCCACTAGTCAGCTCTACGAAAGAGAGTCTAAACCCGGAGAGTCTGGCTTTGCAGAAAGCTCTATGTTGTTCATGTACATCACACATTATATAGTAATCATGGTTTTATGGAAGTTAAAATAATAACCTAAGAAATAGAAACTAATTCCTATCCTAAGGTCATGTGTACCAACTTACACTATTCTAGGATATTCTCCATTATCTTCAACAATTTCCAATTCTATTACCATGGTGTGAAAATTGGAGATGATTTCACAAGTCCCAAGGATTATACCCATGTAAGTGTATGATGTTCATATCTCCGAGAATAAAATTCCTGAAACTCAACAAGACATGTAGCCATCTTAGAAGGTAGATAAAGATTGGAAGACTTGCAAGTTGGCTAACATGTGGCATTCAATATTGTGACATCCAACGTTAGTTTCATATCATTATATGCAGAATTGTTAATGTCAGCTTGAATTTCTTTCAAAACTACGAATTCCTTAAGTGTGCCCTCCATTTTTGATATAAGACTTGAACCACATGGCTCCTTCAACTTGGACAATTTGTTCTTCTCGTCGTCAATATTTACATCTTTATCATGCAACAATCTATTAGGGAATAAATCTTTATCACTCACATATTGAACAAGTTTTACAACCTTTTTCAAATAGACTCTCAATATCATCATCATTGGTCCTTTTTAGATTGTGACCCTTCTTCAATAAATTATCCCAAAAAGCTGCAAACAACTCTGCACTTGTGGTTCCTCCAACTCTTTTATTGCAAATTACCACCAATGATTCATGCAGAGCTTTAGAAATGGAATTAACATTTTGAAATTCATGCTCCAAATAACCCACATACTGGTCATAAATTTCAATGACCTTCTGTAGGAATTCAAGTCCCTGTATTCTTGTATTGTTTGATGAGTTATTGTTACTACTAGTGTCTTCTACGATTTTGACTAAGTTTATTCCTCGACTAAATATATGTTGTTGAAAAATACTTGCCACTCGTTGGAGACCTTTGGGAATTTTACAAAATAACATATACATCCTAGAAATATCTATTTTCTTATCATCCCTAAGCACAGCTTCGAAACTTGAATCATGTTTCCCTAAAAGTTGAATTTCATAATGGTCGAGTTCATTTTGGACTATCTCTAATAACCCATGCTTGTTGCTAGAGTGCAAATAATTTTCAAATTTGTGCTCCTCATTCTGCAAACACTTTTCAGCCATTACTATA
This sequence comes from Pinus taeda, assembly GCA_000404065.3. Classification (NCBI taxonomy): domain Eukaryota; kingdom Viridiplantae; phylum Streptophyta; class Pinopsida; order Pinales; family Pinaceae; genus Pinus; species Pinus taeda. The sequence continues at coordinate 16,560 of APFE031209578.1, forward strand.
TATTATGGACAGGAATACTCTGAAATCCATAAAGCATCCTTTCGAGCATATTAAATCCGAGCATCCTCAAACATAGAATTGTCAAGATTGTTTTGGTAATAATCTAGGTGACCAATACCAATTTCCATATACATGTCCACAAATTTTCTTAATGATGCACTATCAATTTGCTCTCCCTCGTGCCCTCGCTTAATCAAATCGAACACAACATTATTGAGATTAATGTGTGTGCCATCAGGTAATTCCTTTCGGAAACACATGAACACATCTTCTCTTACAAGGAGTTAGTCGATCCACAGGATGTGGTAAATCAAATAATAGAACGAATGAAAACCTTGCATTTTTCCCAATGTTTCAGGAATTATTTTAGCAAGAACGCATCATGTCATTCCCTTAATGCAGTAAAGATGCCCAAGAGATGTAATATTCAAGGGAATTCTTGTGAATATAGTAAAGTTGATGTGAGTGGTTCTCATTTTTGCTTTTGTAAGTGTTATGGTTGTACATGTTGCAGACAGTTTCATAATTCTACTGCAATGAGTTCCTTCCAACTTGTTTCTCATCGCTGCAATGAGTTCCTTCCAAATTGTTTCTCAATTTTTGGATACTAGTAGAAACCATAGCCAATCCTTCTACCCATGTTATCACACACCCCTCCATTATTATATTTCTCATAACAATACTATTTTCTTAAATATTGTCATTCTTCCCGCTGTTTGATTGTCAATGTTTTTATTCATTGTGCCACATTGAGTGAACAATTTATAGGAGACTAAATCATTATAATGTTCCGTCATTGCGCCAACATGATTTATTTCTTAACGTTATTGCGCAAGAATTATATATTATTAAGTCGTTCGGTTAAATAAATAGCTCTACATGGCTAAATAAGTAGCTTTAGATTTATCTTAAATTTCTACGATCATAATATTAAGAGGGGATGCCTCTCAAAATAATGTTATCAAGAAAGAATTATCTTTTATTAAGTGAAGCTAAATTTATATTAAATCTAGGAAATCATAACATTAACAAGAGTTGTCTATCAACATATTAACAAATTTTAACAATTATTGCCATGCAAAGATATTAACAAGTGTGTTATACCTTGGTGATATGGCATCTTAAAAATCATAATGATTAATTAAATTTAACAAGGGGCAACTCCACAGTCTCTGCTGAAATTCAAGGTCAGTTAGCAATATTCAAATATAAATTTATGGCAATTTATGGTTGCATAATACATGAACATTTTTTTATCCTATAATATAATTATTAAGACAAATGAACATATAGTAAGTTCAGATAGTTCTGGAAGCTAAAGCGTTTTTCCTTCCCTAAGGTTTAATAATTCATTGCTTCCATTCTGTGAGGATTGTTAAACTTGATATGAATAACATTGGAATCACAGAAACTGGCAAAACAAGGATCAAGGCTAAAAAAAGGCCATATGACATAGCTCGATGGCCAAATGTATTACATTGTGCAGCTCCAACAAACATTAACTACTGCATCAAACATATTCTTTATGTAAATACATTTTGGTAGGCCATAATGATACCCTGGGAAGTAGATTTACTTAGAGATGAGGAAGATTACATTGTACGAGATGAGCAAGATTACATTGTATGCGTTCATGCCGAAACATTTAAAAATCCTTCAAAAATAATGCACAAAGTAATGTCATATTGGCAATTTCTTTTTCTCATAGAATAAGACAGAAGTTGTCCAAATTGGCCACTTAATTTGCCATCAAATTTTTAGAATTGTGGAAGTTAGCAGCACCATCAAAGAAAGGATGATTCTCATTCCTTCTTATTTGGTCAAGAAGATGTTGTCGCAATTTCCTTTGTTGTTATTCCTTTTGTATTTGCATTTCCCTTGCTTTCATTTGTTGTTCCTGCAAAATATGCACAAGTATTTACAAACAAGACCATCATTAGAGTCCAAAACATATCTACTGAAATTAATATGTATGTACAATAAATAACAAACACTTCCCTTATTTTTATCGACATAATTAAGGGTTAAGTTAAATATGGGAGGTCATCTCAACATATGAAGCTACTCATAGTGCTTCTCATTTGTTGGTGAGATGAAAATATCCCAAAACACAGACCACAATTCAAACAAAAAACCTTCAGGTGCATCAATTGCTGGATCCAAAACTAGTTACTTGTTAGAACATGATTGATAATTGCAATAACTACATAAAATTCCAATAAATTCAAACTTTATTACAAACAAGAAATAAAGTTGTCTAATGTGAAAAACATAGCAGTGAAACTAGAGTTATATAACCTTCAAAATAATTCCCAAAGTAATGGCATATGGACAATTGCATTTTCTCATATAATAATGAGAATGTTACTTTAGCCATACAAACAAGAAACATTAGTATAATTTCTTTTAAACCACTAAAATGCCCTTCAATTTCATTACTCTCTCTTCACAAATTAGTGATTTATATACCAAATCAATGGCCCATGGGTGTGGGCATGTCACTTGAGTATCAACCTTTAAGTTCTAGGAATTTAGTGTGTACAATGCATGATTGCATGATGTGAGTGGATATAGACATAATTTTTTTCGAACATGTCCAATGAGACAGTATGGGTGATTATGTGCGTATTTTGGAGCCTTGACACTATATGATCATTTTTTTCTTATCTTAGAGTCTCATATTTGGATCTTAGTATTGTGGGCACCACATAGGTCAATGCTTATGAGAGTTTGAACCAAAAATACTATTACTTTCTTACTTACATTATTTTGTACAATCCTATTTGGAATTTCTTGTGCGTGTCTATGTGTGTGTCTACACACACACACACACACACACACACACACACACACACACACACACACACACACATAGATTTTTTAACTCACTTGTGAAAATGACAGTTTTAAAATTAAGTAAATGTCGTCATTGTTGTACACATTTTAAAATGGTCGATATTTGACACTTAAGTAAAATATGGATAAATTCGCATCAAATTTAGCCCCTCTATGTATGTAATAATGTATGGAACCCTTTTTTACATTTACTTATTTTGAAAAATACTTTTAAAAAGGAACTAAACATAAATCACTTAATTTTTTATAGATACTTAACTTAGCTTTAATGTTTATATATTTGAAAAGGTTTATTTATTTCTGGATAACTTCTCTAATAACACAAATCTTGTGGC
>APFE031209581.1:0-10198 GCA_000404065.3 Pinus taeda
CCCCCCCCTCTCAGTATTACTTGCATTTAATTCCAGCAACACTTAGATTTTTGAAGAGTTTTCTAGCAGACCTGTTTAGGTCGGTTGTAATGATGTCTTTCCGATATTTTGCTTATAAATACCACCCTGAACAATGTTGTGTGGGGTTGGTTGGTTGGTAGTAGTAGTTGGTCAGTTTTCCTTTCTAGCATTTTCTCCGAACAGAGACTCGCACTATAACTGTCATAATTTCCATAATCAAATATTGCTGAAAGCATGGATTGCGAAACTACTTGATGTTTTCTCTTGGCCAAGGAATGATTACGGAATTTCTGTGCTTCTACATGATCCAATAAGTGTTTCTCTCCTCTGTTTACTTTTATGTTTTTTACCGCCATTCCGCCTTCTAAATTGCAGGAAAAAAAAATAGATTAAGATTTGTTTCATTACACCTTAAGTTCAATTTCTGCATTTCTCGATGTTTTCTTCAGAAATAGTTATGAGCATGTATGCTTAAATGATCTTTTTTACGTTGTTTCTTTCACATATGAGTGCATGTTTAGGAATTCTTAATTGCTCCTGGATCCCATTCATCCATTTCTCCTCTTTTTCAGCATGATGAAATGATTCTCCTTTGCCTTTCATCCCTGATTTTCATTCCATACTTTCAATAGATTGATAATTGTATCCTGTGTGGCTATCCCGCTCCATAATCCCCTTGTGACCAAGAAAACGCAATAACAAGCCTCAATCCGTGACTCCATGCCCAATGGTTCGAAACTTATCACACCTTACCTTGCCTCTTTGCTGAAGAATCCTACCTTCCATCCAATCACAAACAAAACACCCTTGAGCCAAAAGCTAGCCTAAAATCATCAACAAAAGTTGAATCATAAAGAGAGAGCCCTCTCTAATTGCAGGTGGGCTAGAACCTGCAATCCAAAGTTTGGTTTGTGGTTACCTCGGTCGTATCCCTATAAGGAGCCTAGGGACAACCTGAGTGATAACAGGGTTGATCATGATTTCCAAGTGGAAGATCAAGTTTGGTTTTACATCAACAAGGAACGATTACAAGGTGAAGGTAAAAATCTTAAGCTAATCATATATGGTCCTTTCAAAATCTTGAAGAATATTGGTAACAATGCTTTCCAATTATATTTTCCACCTTACAAGCAAATTTATTTCGTTGTGAATGTGGAAAATTTGAGATTCAAATAAGAAGAATAATTTTGTATATAGTCATGTGTAGTTTGGAAGGTGCTATTCAAGAGATGATGTATATATGGTGCAATAAATAAATGTATAGTAGTTAAAATAAAGTTTAAAGTTAATTCGTTTACATTTCCATGTACCATAACATTATCATCTACGTAATCATCATAAACAGGTTTGTTGTTAGTTACAGAGTCATGTTTATCATGGTTATCAATATGAAAATCATTATAGTTGTATAAGAGTTGTGAATTTAAACCTACAAGTAAATATTATCATTGTACTCATCATATATGGGAGGTTTTAAGTAATCAAGATGAAACTGAAATGAATTGTTATCAAAATTAATGAAAACACCATCACATATCTTCTCTTCTTCATGGTTGTATAATCTTGATTCGGCTCCAAAATTTCCTTCTTTACAATCGTCAATGTTAGCATGATAAAGAATGTGAAATAAACTAGGTATGTTAGCATATAATTCAGATACCAAAGAAGTCCAATCGAAACCCATTGAAACAATAAAAATAAATAAATATACTTTAAGAGTCGTCAGGTGAACAACAAAATAAAGAAATGTACACTTGAAAAAATTTAAGGTGCATGCAGCTGTGATCTTGTTCACCAGCAGATCACAGACATAACTCATTATTCCAATTGTCGGGAAAATGAAACCTTGACAATTTGATCCTCAACAACGGTGCCAGACGAATGTTGGTTCTCGGATTGCCCTAGTAGCTAAGAAAAAACCGAGAAGACATTCATTAAGGATCATATATCCTCTCGCTTCAGGTGACGAGGGTTAGCTTCCCTTTCACCACAAGGGGTTATTACCTCGTAATAATGTTAATTAAAGAAATATTCCATTTAAGCAAATAAATAAGGCCAAATTAATAATACTAGAGTGTTTTAAATAAAATGACATTTTAAGGAAAGAAAGGTGGTCGGCACATGATGTATGAAACTTTTTAAAATAAATTATAATTAATGACAAAATGAGGTTTAAATTATGTATCATACTTGACACACAACATTAGGGTTAGTATGAATTTAATTTAAAATAAAAGGAAAAGAAGAAAATTAGGACAAATTGGCCTAAATACATCTAATTGAAATGTGTGGTTAAAACAATATGATATCAAGTATCAATATTAATTTATCTTGCACAAACAATTAGAATATTTAATTTAATTATTTCTAGTAGTAAATATTGGGGGGAAATCAGATTTATGTCTAAAATATTAAAGAATCTGATGAATTCAAACTATTATCAATCAATCACATGTGCGAGTGAAGTAAATACAATGGCGAACAATAAAAAGATAAAAAGGGAAATGAAAAAGAAAACTAGTTTTTATGATATTCAAGTTTAATGTGCGAGTGAACCCTAGATAACATGTATCGTTTTGGAATTTCAATCTGCAACAAATAAACACAAATCTAATTTTAAAATCTCAAATATCATGTATTCAAAGCATTTAAATTATTTATGTATTCAGATTGTTGTATAATCGAGTTATATCGATAATTTTGTACAATAAACCAGTGAATAAAACCTAAATTTAAAAATAACACATCAAAAAAAACCATGATATTATTAAAGAAAATCTCTGAGAAACAATGAGAAGAACCACTGCAACAAGTGCATTATGGTTGTAAAATAATAAATCTTCATCTCGAGCATGTCATCCCTCAATATGCCAAAAAAACTCTTTAAATAAGTATTTACATCCTCTTTTATATTTATGGGAATTAGTTTCCCATTCAGTTCTCGTAACTTCCCAAATAAAATTACATTAATAATAAGTATTTGACTAAACGAAATATATATTCAATCTTTTTAATCAACTTTCGCTCAAATTTTCCATGTTAAAAAATATTTATCTATTTTTTCGTGCATAAAAAAAATTAAGAATTAATTCTCTAATATAAACCTAATATAAACATAATGATAAATGAAATTAAAATATAAACTCATCCTTTATAATTTCCTCCTTATAATATTGTTTTTACCTTTATAAAATAAACCTTGGTTTTTACCTTGGGTAAAGCTTAGTAAAAAATTTTCAACTATATGAAACTATTAGGTTATAAAATATATATATAACGTGAATTTGTTTTCCATAACATTTTAATGTTGCTTAAAATCAAGAATGTTAAATATGCATTAAATCTAAAATTGTTTTTCTTTTTAAAACATTGATTTTTACTTTTCTACAAGTCTCCGATTAATGCAAATGAGCAAATTAGATTTTGAATATATAAAACTAGTTTAGATTTGACTTGCTCATGCGTCATTGCTCATTTTGTAATTGTATTCAAATTTTAAATCCATTTAGTAATTCCTTTCCAGGCTCATACTTCTATAAATAAATTTTCTACGTACACAATCTCTCAATTAAGCTATTGGTGATCAGATGAATGGAATTCCTGGAAATTTATTATGGAAGTTGAGCTCTTGTTCCATTATTGTGTTTGACAGCCTGATTTATTCTTTCATTGCCATTATTAGATATTTGACTCTTACATCATTTATTTTTATCACTAATTCAAAACTAGCTTTTAAATAACTTACTAACTTGAACTTAACCCAAAAAAAAAAAAAAAATCATAATATTACAAATAGTTAGTTAGCCTGCCATTAAGTAGTCCTAGATCTAACCCACGCTAAATGTTATTAAGAGAAATATTTTTTAAGTCGGACACCATTAACAAGTGACTTGAAAAGGATCCCTTGTAGTGTCTTCAAATGGATGGCCCCTGAAGGTCATATATCTTCGATGGTGAAGGGTCCTAGCCATGTGATCTCTATTTTCCTTGGTTTTCCTTTTACTCAACTATCATACAATAAAACTAAAACACCGACTTGAAGATTCTTCGTTTGTAAGTTTCTGTCATGCCGTGCTTTTTGTTGTTCTTTGCTAATTTGTTGATGGTAGAATGTGTGGAATCAATCTTCTTCTAGTTGATGTAGTTGTCTGAGTCGTTTGATTCTTAGTTTTGTATTATATTTTAGTATAGTTGATACACTTTGTGTGCTCGCTGAACCATGGAATGGTACGACTTCTTATCCATGAATGAGTTTAAACAGTGTCGATCCTGTCGACTACTTACACGTCATGTGGTATGCCCCTAAAATCATTGGAATCTTTTCATCCTGATCGTCTTTGTCTACATTGCAAATATTTGTTAATCTTTTCATCTCGATCGTGCTGGTGGATGATATGCGGTAGTCTTTCGATGTTCAATCATAAAATTCTTCATTAATATTTGGATTGTAGCATCGACAAAATGTGTCCCTCTATCACTGATAAGGATCACGATGCAGCCAAATTTTGTTATTATATTTTCATGTATAAACTTTGTTGCTACTTCTATGGTACATGATTCAACAAGTTCTACTTTGCTCCTATTCATTTGGCCCTTTCGAGAAATGGGTCAACGAAGTCGATCATCCAAATATCATTAGTGATGAAACAATTGAATATAGTGGCATTTGACGTTTCGCTAGTGGTCTGCCAAGTCTTTGGCATATATCATCTTTTTGTACATGTCGTTCGCAGTCTCAAAATAGCGTTGGCCACCATAACCCTGATTGTAATATTTTTCATGTAGTCATCCCACCCTAAATATTACCTATAGCTTCCCCTATGTGTGTTTTGTCGAGATTTCTTATCTTTCGTGTTCCAAAACACATCGCTTAAGTACCTCCTCAATACCAATCTTATATAGTTGTCCATTTATCAGTGTAAATGTTGCTTCTTTGATTGCAAGTTTCTTCTTCTTCATTTCATATAGTCCTTCAGGTGCCTTACTAGTATGCAACAACTCTGTTATTTCAATGAGCTCTAAAGGGGTTGCTTCAACTCTAAATAAATTCACATCTAGAAGGTCGTCATCAACCTTGGTCAGTTCCTCTTTGAATTCTAGTCGGGATAAGTGGTAAAGGACCGAATTGTACTCTCCTAGTCAAACAATGACTTCACATTCAAGTTCTTGAAATAGTATAGCCACTGAAAAATGTTCCCTTTGTTGAAATATGGCAACAAGAATATTCCAATTTAATTTGTCCTTGAATTAAATTGTGAATTAAAATCAAATTTAGTCTTAACAGCTACTTGGAAATAATTAATTAATTTATTTTAAATTAATTAGTTGGAGAAATTCAAGTTAGAAGTATTTCTGAAGTCATGCAAGAGTTATGCCTTAAATTAAGGAGATAAGATTGAGTTATATTTGAGTTGTAATTAGTTAACTCATTTTACTGAGTTAAGTCTAGTTAAATTAGTTCCAAACTGTTTGAGAAACTAATAGTGAGTTAACAGTCAGTTGGTGCATTAATACACTCAACTAGTGCCACTCCAGTTAATTGAAGATTCCCTCATTAGAAACTCATGCATGTCTATTCTGAGAAAGTCCCAGTTGAGATTAATGTTTAAGGACAGTGTAATATCAGTTGCATGTGTTTTCTTATGGAGAAAACTCATGCATTCTGTCAAGGATTCATCCTTGAGGATTGCGTAGTTTTGAAGGTTGTTTTTCCACTAGGTAAAAGAAAAATCATCCACAAGGAACAAAACAAGGAAATGGGAGCTTGGAGGGCTGAGAGGAAGGCTAGAGAGAAGCCAAGATTGCCTATGAGCATCTGTGAGGATTGTACTGAGAGCTAAGGATTTGTATAATGCCTATGTAGTTTCCACCATGTATGATAATACAATAGTGTGGGGTTTTTATCTGAGGATTTCCCCAAAGTATTTTCATGTGTATTGTGCCATTGATTCTTCTTCTTTTGGTTAAATTGTTTAGCTCGATCTTTAAGCTTCCGCAAAATTGATATTAGAAGTAGGTTATAGTATTCTACTTTGATTTATATTGCATTATCGAGTTAACCTATCACGAATTTTCTGCATGGTATCAGAGTTGTGAACAGTATACTGAGAAGAGAATTAGAAGTTTGAAGTTTGGGGTTGCAGGTGCAAATTGAATTCATATCATACTTCAAGGTTGGCCAATGGCATTCTATGGCTTGAGACTCGAGTATGCCTTGGAAGGTAGTTTGAATTACATAGCATGGAAAGATAAAATGGAGGTTGTATTAGACAAAAATGGCTTGAAGGAATTAATTGATCAAGAAATCCCAAAGCCAGCTTCAACTAATGCACAAGAGTTGGTTGAGTGGAAGAAGTTTGTGGCGAAGGTGAGACTGATCATCCTTGAGGGAGTCTGAGACCATATTGTCTCGAGTCTCCATGGGAATTATACTCCATTTTCAATGTGGAAGACATTGAAGGGCCTCTACCAGAACAGTAGCGACCAGAGGAAATTGGTGCTCAAGGATAAGCTTCAAAGAATCAAGATGGAGAAGGGCGATACTATTTCCACATATCTAAACAAGCTCACTACCTACAGAGATGAGCTTGGCGGTGTGGGAATAACTATTGCCGATGATGATATGGTGAGCCTCGCTCTCCTTCGCCTTCTAAAGAGTTGGAATAGCTACCAGGACTCTGTGAATGGAAGGGAGAAACTGTCGGATTAGGAACGATTATGGTCAATCTTATGCAAGAGGAGATCAGGAGGAGCACACAAGGTGGTTCTTCATCCAAGAATTATGATGAATAAAATATGGCCTTAGCAAGTAAGGCAAGGAAATGGAAGGGGAAGGCTTCCCATTTCAAATTGAATTCTTCTCATGGAGGGAAGAAGGGTGACATGTCTAAAGTAAGATGCTTTAAGTGTCACAAGCTGGGACACTATGCGACTAATTGCCCATCGAAGAAGTCCAAGAAGGGATCCTCAGAAGGTGAGGCATTAGCCTCTTAGTTCGAAATGGACTTTACCCTCATCGCATGCATGGTGTCATCGATGATGGGTTGTGTCTGATATCTTAACAATGGAGCCTCATTCCACATGACCGGTGAAAAAAAATTATTCAGTTCCTTGGAGGAGAAAGACCTCAAGATGCACATAGAGATGGGTGATGACGGAAGGTGTAGTTTTTCCGGAGTGGGCACGGTTTTTTTTCAGAGGGAGCATGGAGCTCCTCTCACCTTGACATATGTGTTGTATGTGCCTGGACTGAGGAAGAACTTGGTATCGGTCGCAATGTTGGAGGACAAAGGCTATGAATGTTGTCTTAAGTAAAGGAAAGAAGTTCCTAAGACACATAGCCACAGGTCAGACCAAGAGAATAGGGATTCGGGTGAAGAATCTCTATAAAATAGAGGTAGATGATTGTGCAACATTGAGTACGAAAGTAGAATTGGTGCAAAGCCAAGACATTGGCGAGTTGTGGCATAGGTGGTTGGGCCATTTGCATCATGGGGCTTTGAAGATAATGCAACAGATATCTGCAGGACTTCCCAAAGGTAAACTTGAGCAAGTTGACACATGCAAAGGTTTTACCTTGGGAAATTACACCAAGTCTTCCTTTCATGATCGATACAGTCGAGCAGAGGCTATCTTAGAGTGAGTCCATACTAATTTGTGTGGACTATTCTCAACAGTGTCCACAACGAAGCAAAGGTATTATGTGATTTTCATTGATGACTATTCTCGTAAATGTTGGATTTATTTCATGCAGAAGAAGGACAAAACTTTCACAAAGTTTTGTGAGTTCAAAGCTTTCGTCGAGAAAGAATCAGGGAAGAAGATCAAGGCCTTGAGAAGCGACAACGGTGGAGAATATGTCTCTCAAGAGTTTAAGGACTTTTGTGCAGCAGAAGGAATTAAATGAGAGTTGACGACACTTCATAACCCACAGCATAATGGGGTGGTCAAGAGGAAGAACAGAACTATTGTAGGGGCAGCACGGGCAATGCTGCATGACCAAGGCCTACCACTTCACTTGTGGGCTGAGGCATGCAACACAACGGTCTATTTGCAGAATAGAAGCCTGCATCACATACTTGGGATGAAGACACTAGAGGAAGCTTTCTCCGGTAAGAGACCAGATGTGGGTCACTTCAGGATCTTTGGTTCATCGGTATATTTCCATGTGACAAAGGATGCACGAAAGAAGCTTGAGCTAATAGCAGAGTTGGGGATACTTGTGGGGTACAATGATACACCTCACAACTATCAAGTGTACTTTCCTACCAGTCGGGGGATAGTGGTTCGCAAAGATCTCAAGTTTGATGAGCAGAAGGCCATGCGAGTTTCCCTTGAGAGGGAGCTCCAACTACAGGCTGTGGAGGAACTGTTGTTTCCTAAGGAGGAGGAGCCTTAGACTGATGTGGAGCAATTGTATGCATAGGTTCCAGGAGGGGATACATCCACTCAAGAAAAGTCTTTCAGAGATGGACAGAAGTGCACAAAAGAAGCTGATAGATTGTTGGAGGATGCGAGAGAGAATGTGGGAGCATCATCTTCTCAGCGCAGACAGAGGAGGTCACCTGAGAGGTACACTAGATCCATGGCCCTTGCTGGGGAATGTGTTGAGACTGAGCCATCTTCCTTTGAGGAAGCAGTGTAGCAGCCGATTTGGGTTGATGTTATGGTGGAGGAGTATGACTCTATAGTTAGTAACAGTGTTTGGGATGTGGTCCCGAGACCGGAGAACAAGTCAATTGTGAGTTCCTGTTGGCTTTACAAGGTAAAGCAAGCTACTGATGGTAGTGTGGAGAAGAATAAGGCAAGATTTGTTGCCTGTGGCTTTTCACAAGTCGAGGGGACTAACTATGATGAGAATTTTGCTCCTATTACAAGGTACTCATCTATCATATCTATGTTGGCACTGTCAGCATAGATGGGTTGGAAGATCCATCAAATGGATGTGAATATTGCATTCCTTAATGGCCAGATTGAGGAAGAGGTGTACATAAAGGAGCTAGAAGGTTTTGAGACCTTCGATCATGAGTCACATGTGTGCCGACTCAAGAGAGTGTTGTATGGGGCTAAAACAAGCACCTCGTGCTTGGTACACCAGGATAGACAACTACTTCACCAGGTTGGGCTTCACAAATAGTGAAGCAAATGTGAACCTGTACCACATCATGGTGAAGGTAAGTTGTTGATCACCGTACTTTATGTTGGTGATCTCATATTGACTGGTGATGATTAGTTGATCATGTCTTGCAAGGAGGACCTTGCTAGAGAATTCAAGATGAAAGACATGGGTCTCATGCATTACTTCCTTGGCATGGAAGTGTGGCAAAAGGATGGGGAGTTGTTTGTGTCTCAGGGCATGTATGCCAACGAGATACTCAAAAGATTCCACATGGAGAAGTGCAAGCCCATGCAGACTCCTCTAGCAAGTAACTGGAGGAAGGAGGTTGCTACTTCAAAAAAAGTGGTAGAGACTACTGTGTACCTGCATCTTGTGGGTTCACTTATGTACTTAGTGAACACACGAACAGATTTGTGCTATGGAGTGAACCAGCTGAGTCAAGCGATGGTTCAGCCTACCAAGATGTTCTGGAAGGTGGAAAAGCATGTATTGAGATACCTCAGAGGCACATGTCAGTATGGATTATGGTATAGATGGACAGAGGGAGTGAAGCTACAGGGCTTCACTGATGCCCATTGGGCAGGGAGTCCATCAAATTGAAAGAGCACATCAAGAGGGATTTTCAACCTTGGGTCAGCGACAGTTTCTTAGTAAAGCAAGAAACAGAGGTCGGTTGCACTCATCTCGGTAGAGGAAGAATACATGGCTGCAAGTCAGGCAGCATATGAGGTCATCTGGATGCCGAAAATCCTAGTTGGTTTGTTTGATCAGAGGATGGATCCAACTGTGATCTATTGTGATAATCAGAGTTGTATCAAACTCTTTGAGAATCTAGTATTTCATGATAGGTCCAAGCACATCGACATCTAGTATCATCATCTCAGAGACTGTGTAGCAAGGAGGATCATGTTGCTGCAGTATATTTCGACAGAGGAGCAAGATGCTGACATTTTGACAGAGGCATTGTCAAAGTGTAAATTTGAGTTCCATAGAGACAGGATCGGGGTGGCAGATAATCCCTTTCTTGTTGAGAGGAAGTGTTGAAATATGGCAACAAGA
>APFE031209581.1:10561-42608 GCA_000404065.3 Pinus taeda
TTTGAGGAACTAATAGTGAGTTAACAGTGAGTTGATGCATTAATGCACTCAACTAGTGCTACTCCAGTTAACTGAAGATTCCCTCATTAGAAAATCATGCATGTCTATTCTGAGAAAGACCCAGTTGAGATTAATGTTCAAGGACAGTGTATTATCAGTTGCATGTGTTTTCTCATGGAGAAAAGTCATGCATGCAGTCAAGGATTCATCCTTGAGGATTGTGCAGTTTTGAAGGTTGTTTTTCCACTTGGTAAAAGAAAAATCATCCACAAGGAACAATGCAAGGAAATAGGAGCTTGGAGGGCATAGAGGAAGGCTGGAGAGAAGCCTAGATTGCCTGTGAGCATCTATGAGGATCGTACTGAGAGCTAGCTAGTTGTGAGAGCTAAGGCTTTGTATAATTCCTATGTATTTTCCACCATGTATGATAATACAATAGTGTGGGGTTTTTAACTAAGGATTTCCCCAAAGTATTTTCATGTGTATTGTGCCATTGATTCTTCTTCTTTTGGTTATATTGTTCAGCTCGATCTTTAAACTTCCACAAAATTGATAGTAGAAGTAGGTTATAGTATTTTGCTTTGATTTATATTGCATTATCAGGTTAACCTATCACACATTTTCTACACCCTTGATGAATTAGTTTGTTTACAAGATATTTAAGTGCTTGATGATCTGTGTGGAATATGAATGGGTATGCCAGAAGGTAGTGTCAAAAATTTTGTAAGGCAAAAATCATTGCTAGAGCTTCCCGTTAAGTCGTTCAGTAGTTTCTTTTAGCTTTACTCAATTTCTAACTAGCATAATCATTTGGATGATCGATCTATTCATTGTTTATTTGTGTCAAAACTACTCTAACTAACACATTCGATGTGTCGACATGCACGTGAAATTTTTTTGACCAGTCAAGGAACTTAAGGTTGGGAGCTTCAACTAACTTCTTCTTTAGTAATTGGAATGACTTAATGCACTTGTTAGATCAAACAAATGGAACATCTTTCTTTAAGATCTCATCTATTGGAAATTCAATGTCAGCGTAATGCTTGATGAATTGTCTGCAGTACCTAGTATGTCCCAAAAAGATTTTGATTTGTTTTTTTTACAGGGGGCTTCAAATCTAAAATTACCTTAATTTTTGCCATGTCAACTTTAATTCCATCCTTCGAGACAACATGGCCCAACAGTATTCCAATTAGTGTCGCAAAGATGCATTTTTAATATTCTAAGATAACAGATTTGTTGACATCTTTCAAGACTTAATCTTAACCATTGGATGTGGTCTTTCAGTAGTGTGTAGACCATCCAGTCGTCAAAATAGACCACCATTATTTTATAAATATACTCTTGAAAAGTGTTGATGACAATTCTTGAGAATATTGTTGGTGCATTTTTCAATCTGAAAGTCATTACTCTATAGGCGAAAGAATTGAACTAAGTAACAAATGTCGCTTTTGTATCTGTCTTTGTCCGTAATGGGTACTTGATTGTACCTTGAGAAACCGTATGTGAACGAGTGACATGCATGCCTTGTGAATTCGTTTATTTAATTATTTCATCAGGGAATGGGATAGGGAATGGATTAGTAAATGTCAATTTGTTTAGCCCACAGTAGTCGACACAAATACAAAATCTAGTTGGCTTGTGCTTTTTAGGTAGCACAACCATGGACTTGCCCATTCCAACGTTTCTATTGGATAAATGATGTTTGCGGCATGCATCCCCTTTATTTATTTTTGAATGATAGGTTTATACTTGTGAGCAAGCTTATATGGTCTCTTTTTTATCAGCTTTACTCCTAGAATAAGGTTAATTTTCATTTCCCCCATTTCTTTGAGAAGTCCCTTTAGATCCTTGTAATCACAAGCGAATACATCCCGATACTCTTTAAGCAAGTTGACAAATTCTGCAATTTGTTTGTCCGAACATTAATCACAATGTTAAGCAATTTTAGGTCAGTCGTCGTTCGATATATCAACTTAACATATGTGCTTTTGATTCATCAAGTGGCTGCTCCTCGAATTTTACTTCTTGATAGGCTGATGGAAAATCTTATTTTTTTTAGGTTCTCAATTTCTTGTTTGTTCAATTTGTATATTGATTGTATTCTTTTATTGTTTTATGGGTTTTTTTTCTTTAAACAAAAACTTTGACCAACAATAAGTGTTTCTTCCATTTCTATTCGGCTGGTCATTTTCTGATTTGAGTTGCATGAGACATGTGGGTCGATGAATCACCGGCTAGTGGTTTCTAATGGTCAGATAGTTTTTCTTTTATGAATTCTTTAATTTTCTAAACTATGTCGTTTAATTTTGGTTCCTTTAGTTTAAATTGAAAGAATTTGATGAAATTTTCTCTTAACTCTTTCCATTACAGTGATTGTCCTCACGCTTTTTCTATTTTGTACCATTTATTCGGAAAGTTGTCTAAAGTGTTTGGGAACATATGAGGCCAAACTTGTTCATCACTATACTCAATCCTTCTTCACTCTGACTTGTATTTGATCAGGAATGATCCAGAATTATCGAGTGATCCTGAGGATCCAAAAGATGCTCAAAGTTTCGGAAAATGCTTGAAAATCAAAGTTTTCAAATGATTTTGAAACCAACTCCATTGCGTATATTTCTTTGTTCTGGATCCAAAGGAACTTGAACGGCCAAAATCCAACTTCATATGAAGAAGTTATGCAAATTCAAAGTTGAGGTCCAAGAAGGGAAAAAAGTCAGTCAACTAGGCAAAGTCAAAGTCAATGCTCAAGGTTCTGATAGTCAATGGTCAACTCAGGTTTCCAGTGATCACAGTTCCAGGCTCACGATTCCCACTGACATGTGTTGCTTCCAAAGCTCAATAAGTGGCAACTTGTGATTTGGGCATATGGTCCAATGATAAGGTGACACGTGACCTTATCAAAGGGTGACATGTGGCCTTTCACAATTGGTCTTGGGCATATGGTCCAACGACAAGTGGACACATGGCCCTATCAAAGGGAAACACATGTCCGTTCACGGTTGGTCAAAAATTTGTTTGGATCAACTAGCGACCCTGACAGGATGATCCCACAACCTCAACGACAAAGGGACATGTGCCCTGTCATGATTGGTCAAAAATTTGTTTGTATCAAACAACAAACCTAACGGGATTCGATCCCACAACATGTTTACCAACAATCACACAACTTACCATTGGACCACTAGTGCTTCATGATATGTGGAGCGGAGATATTATATTTAATGTATAGTGGGCGCTATATATGGGGGAACGGATATGGCGGGAACCCACCATATCTGGCAGCTCCACCATATCCCCCAACTTAGTTATCCACTTCGCCAATTAAACGAATCTCCAACGTAACCAATGTGAGAAGATAAGGTGGGCCATAACTATTATTTGTTATATACGTTGTATGTGGTTACAATATCGTGATAAACCATAATATTTGCCAAATATATTGTAAAACAAATTGTTGAATATCAACACAAAATCACGCTCAATGAGGATCAAACACCGGACCAATATAACCTGGGAGCTCAAACATTGAGCCACAATCTCATTTTTTGAATATTTTAGAGTGTTTTTTCCCCTTAAGTGTAGCAAATAGTGTTCTTGTCTTATTTTAGCTATTTGCAGACCGGTTTGAGCACAGAAAGAGTCAATACAAGGGTTTTGAGGCCTTCTGAACACACTAGTGCCATTAGTTTCATGAGTTGGAGCTCACATTTTGATGTACAAATATTTTAGTATTTTAATAAAGAGACTTCCTCACTAAAGACTGAGCGTAGAAACGTAGGCTTGAAGATAACCGAACTTCGTTATCAACGTGTTGGTGTCATTGTCTCTTATGTGGTTTGTTTTTAATTTTTATTTGCTGCAATTTTCCTTTCACGTTTCCTATGACAGTTAAATTGAGATCCTTTTAATGGTGGTTTTTAATTACATGCATACACTTTTAAAAATTTAATAAACCAGTATCAATTTCGATCGGGATTCAGATCAATAGTTTTGAATGTGAATAACAGGGTCTTGTCTAGCACTAAAAATGGGTATATTTTCCTGTGTTGAAATATTTTTTCCTGGAAAATGTTCAATGAAATATGTCATTGCAGTTGTCTATGTTTGAAGATGAGATGAGTGGGTATCCTAACATCTCGTTGCTTGACCCATGAAATTTTGTACTAGGCTTTGCATTATTCCCAATTCACCGATAAACTTTGTTACTTGTTTAAATGGTTAATAGGTGATGCTTATTCTTTAAATCGAATAGTGTTGCTAGAATCATGTGTTAAGTCCATTGGAAGTAGGGATGGTGTTCTCAACAATTTTTTTTCTTGTAGAATGGGTACTTCTTTGATGGAGTGGCACAGTCATATCTTTAACGTCAAAATGGCTTCTATTGACTAACATTCTTTAGCTCTAGATTCGAACTTCTAAACTTGTCATTCATGGAGCTCTATGTCGGATTTCTATCCAATGGACAGTGGTGAACCTGTCAAAATTTCACCAAAATAATTTGGTTCAACATTATCACGGTCTTCATGCAATTTTTGGTAGAGTCTTCTTGTTTCAAATTAATCATCACAGGCTTCGACCCAAGTTTTTCCTTCTCGGGGATCTAAAGGAATGTTGATTTTCTTGTTGTTGCCTTTGAGATTGATTCTATCTTTCTCCAAAGGTATTTTTACTTTCATTTTGCGTACCCAAGGTCAACCAACTAATGCATGGTCTGTGGGTATTCCATTGACTAGGTTGATGACTTCAAAATCGACCATCGTCGAGATTCCCATGATTGAAGTTTGAACTTGCCTTAGTGTCTCGTTAGATTCGATAAATCTTTGGTCAGCGAGTTTTAGGTAGTTTGTTGTTCTATGCAGATTTGGTTGTCCCATATTGATCCATGTTTCTTGTGGAAGGATATTTACTTGTGAACCAAAATCGACAACAACTTGTTTGACCATGTACTCATTTATTTCTACATCAACTTGTGGGTCATGGTTTTCCATTTATTTCCCATGAGAGAGTTGTCAAACATTTTTTGCAATTTCCTTTGTTTTCATTACAATTTTTCAACATATTAAAGAGTTCTACCAAGCGACTAACATAATTCTCTTCTTTTAAAAGTTCCAAGATTTCTTCTAGAATCATATCCTTAGATATTCTTTGTTGATCAGTTTCCTTCATAAAGGATTTTAATGCTTTTGACATTGTGTCATTATGTTCCTGCATATTTGGATATTTATTTGTGTTTTTTATCGGCCAAATGACTTGACAATTTTGATTATTGTTGTCTTTTCTGGCACTCGACCTTGTAATTACATGGAAATTTTTGGAATTCAAAATTTCTTGTTTCAGAACGATCTGTAGAAAATTAAAAAATTGCTTATTTAAATCCTTTTCAATAATCTTGGGGTAATCCTCCAAGGAGTGATCCCCCAATCCACTCATGTTGTAGAAGCACAAATTAGTCTTATCCTTTAAAGGGAAGTCTGCAGCTACATGCCCTTCTTGACAATGGGTATAATAGTAGAATATCCCTCGACCTCAACCACGACCATGACCTTTGTCATTATATCCTCCCAAACGATGACCATAACCTCCTCGACCATAATATGATGTTAGCTCGTTAAATTGATTTGTGGCCTTGTTGTACTATGAAACAACCCATCCATTTATATATAGAAATAACTAAGGTTAGACATATAAATGGGGACCCTTTTTAAATTTTTGGTCTTAGAATAATAAATACCAACTCTAAGAAATTGCCTTAAAAAACTCTTAAAACAACCCAAAGATAGGATCCTTATCGCAAATCTCAAATAGCATTTTTTCCATGTGATGAACATGAAACACCTTTAAAAAATTGTGATGTGTGACCAAACCTCCCTTTGTGATATCCCAATTAAACAATTTGCGAACTCGCAATCACATTTAGCAGAAATTGCAAGTAATTAAGCCTTGCCACTATGAACTTCATTAACGATTTGTGAAATGCGATATTGCGATGATCGCAATCACATTTCATCTTATAAGCAAGCAACACTACATTACATTATTTTAAAGATTTTGATGTGTGAATAGAGTAGTAAGCATGTGAAATAATTACATTTGAATGTAATAATGAACGGTTTGACAGGGTAATAAATGTTTAGCGGCCCGAGGAGAGGTAATGATTTTCCTAGTTATGGTTAGTTAACAT
This sequence comes from Pinus taeda, assembly GCA_000404065.3. Taxonomy (NCBI): domain Eukaryota; kingdom Viridiplantae; phylum Streptophyta; class Pinopsida; order Pinales; family Pinaceae; genus Pinus; species Pinus taeda. Next base: position 16,749 of record APFE031209581.1, read on the forward strand.
TGGATATCTCATCTAAACCTTTCCCGTGATCCAAAGTCATTTCAGAAGAGCTTTCAATCTTAATTGCCCGATACCGTCTGTGCTAATATATCTCATCCATTTCAGGCAAGCTACAAAAGACATGTCATTGAGGAAGCTGATGCAGAAACAGAAGAAACAGAGCATTGTAGAGTTCGAGTTTAGAGAAATGTCTCCTATATTCTTTCATACAGTTTGGGGGAGCAACAGCGTGGGAGGTCATATACAACAGGCTTGAGGATGAGCATCCCAAGGTTACTGTCACAAAAGTGACAGTTGATTCAATAAAACCTTAAGGACTCCAATTCAAAGATGTCACCGATTCTTTCCTTCATAGGATAGTGGCGAGAGATAAAATCCTACCATACATAGATATGATCAGGTGGGTGGTGGAAAACTTCACAATTGAAGATAGGCAATTCGGGAATTTGTGAATGGAACTCATGGGGTCATTTAGAGCAGAGGACCTAAAGCAAATGTACCATATACTTGACCCTCGGGATATATATGATAATACATACATGGCCAACTTCGCAAAGAAGAACCAAGAGCCCCTCAAGATGATTCATGGCTGGAGAGTGTTGGAGAACAAATTCAAATTTGAGAATTCGGGTATGTATGCTATAGCCTCTTTGGCAAACCCCTACAACTATGCAGTTGCTATGTTATGTAGACTATATGGGTTACCCAATAATGCTAAGTTTTCCATAGAATGGATTCTTCTGATTAATGTCTGTCTTAATTCCCACATTATGAATTGGGCCACCATCCTATCTGATAACCTAGCCACCATTATCACCGAATATCAGTAGAAGAGATCCTCCTCTCCAGAGAACCTGCCTCCATTCTATTTCAGTGCCTACATTATGGATGCCATCTGTTTTTGCATTAAATTTCCAATCATGGGTTGGAAACGGACCTTACAGGACCCCTACCCTATCCATCTTAGTCATAAGAAAATGTGGGAATCCCATTGCGTACCCTATTTCTATAAAATATGTCATGCTATTATTTTGTCACTACATCAATTAATTTTCAATAGGAAAGCCCCTAGGTTTTCCCAAGATGCCGATACAGAACTTCTAGCTGTCGCCAAATATTTTGTTGAAGAATGATTCACCTATGTTAGTGTTGGCATTATGACACAGGTGTTGTCCTTGATGGCAACTCACTCAGATGATAGATCACAGTTTAGCAGGTTAATAGCACAGAGTTACAGATCAGACTTCACAGAATGAAGAAAGAGAGGTATACGCAAGTTCACCATTGGCCAAGCCACGTATACACACAGGTTCACTATATACAAGTCGCGTATATGTACACACGCACTTTCATGAAAGGAAAAGCGTGTATACCTTGGAAATCTAAGTTTTTGGTCCATAGTATTTTGATCCATGTTATTGGTCCAAGGTATCAGGTTCGAGGTATTGACCCTAGGTATTTGGTCCAAGGTATTGGTCTTAAGTGGTTTTGGTCCATGGTATTGAGAAAGGCCTACAAACTATAAAAGGAGGAGAAGATAATTAGGCCAAGGTGTGCAAGTATCGAATATCTGATGAAGTGTAAGATCTAGTATGCAGGTTATTGGGTTGTGGTGCATAGTTGGATCTGAACCAAGGATGAACCTTAGCTAATGATGAGGAATCAGATCTAACGATGAATCAGTATTTTAAGGTGTAAAATGAACTATCTTTTGTGTTGAAGCTCATGTATATTCTAGATCTGAACATTGACACATATTTTATTCTGTAAATGATATGATCTGGGTATAACAAAAGTATGGAATAGCAACATAACTCTGAATTTATGTTTGCAGATGTATACATTGGTTGGTTTTGAGAAAAGTGTGTGTACACACCGGTTCGACACATGGAAGTAGCGTATACCTTATAAAATATGCTTTAGTTGTTGTTGTTTGTTATTGTAAAGTTCTGGGTTCTGGCTTGGGTTTTGGTTACTGTATTCTGGTGACAGCATTCTGAAAGATCAGATTGATGGGTTGTCAAAGTGATTGATTGATTCAGTTGTGTCTGAAAGGAGATTGGTTGATGCAGATATATTTGATGATTGAATAATGATGTTGATGGATCCAGTCTCAAAATTTATGAAACGTGGTCCCTGGAAGAAAAGAGAAGGTTGTAGCCTTCTGTAGACCGGAACCTACATACTAGTAAACATATCAGCTAGTACAAGAGCTAGGGGGTTGTAGCTCCCTTCCAGTAGAAGCTGGAGAACAAGAGAAGGTTGTAGCCTTCTGCAGGTAGAAGCCTGCATACTGGTATAAGGCTGAACCAGTACAAAAATTGTAAACAGAATTCTCTTATTATTAAAAGAAGACAGAGACGATTGCAGCAGATGGTTTTCACCCACATTGGGTTTCCACCTGATATCTTGGTGTTTATGTGTATTGCTTATGTGTGATGATTTATTCTGCTTTTACTGCACTGTCTAATGAATTTCTGATATACTAATTAAAATTCACTACATGATAATTTGGGTAAATCAAAAGATCTCTGCATATACGCTGGTTTCATTAAGCATAGTTGCGTATACACGCTAGTTCACTGAGCTGAAGTAGCGTATACAAATCCGTTTTGAAAAATTAAATTATTGATCTAATAATACTGATTCACCCCCCCCCCCCCTCTCAGTATTATTTCCAAAAGTAAGGGTTTTTGGTAGCACAACAAACCCACGTTTCCTCCCTCTGTATATTTTTGATAAATTGTTGGCAAGGGAAATCGCCCACTAAACAGTGGGAAGAGGCCTGACCAAAGTTCTCAAAGAAAGAAAGAAGTTATTATGGCCATCTTTTCCTATCAAGTGCGGTTCTTTTTCTTTAGCAAATTTTAATCATGTGATAAAAGAATTAGTAAACCTGGAAGGCCTCATGATTCATACTTTTCCAAAATGGCAATTTGATCCAGACAAGATAGCATATAACATCACTACTGCGCTAAATATCAAGCCATATAACTATGAGGCTAACAATTTTGAAGACCTGTTACAGTCCGCTGAATCCTTCGAACAATTGTTCGAATGGGCAAGGGAAAATCTGAGTCCTGAAGATTTTGGAAACTTTCAGGAATTCAGAAATAGAAGGCTCTAAGTAATCCCGATGCACTTGTTGAAAATCAAGGACAAACCTACACCTAGCGTGACGGTCAATAGCGAAGGACCTAATTCTCGCATAGAATCTCAGGTGAATACTGAGAAAACACTAGATACAGTGAAGGCCCAAGACACCGATAACACAACAAAATCCAGCAGGAAATTAGCCGAGAAACGGGTTATGAACACCCCACCTAAAGAGATTAGTTCAGAGGTAAAAAGCGACAGTTTGGAACAGGAGTAGTATCAGTTTAATAAGAAATCGCAAGACGTTCTCAACACGATAGATACTCAGGAAATAATGGAGTGTCAAACTCCTCTGCATAATCAGTAAAATATAGAGTCCAAGCCAATAGATGAGCAAGTGACAACATCTCAGCAGACTGAGATTATCCCTGCTCTGCCCACATCAGAGATTATCTTGAAAGTGACTGAAATCCCTCCTCTAGATGTGTTCTACAGCCCGCTGCACAAGGCCATAGTAAGAAGACAAAGGAAAAGGAGAAGGGTAGAAACACCCGAGCTCCCACCTGGAAATGAACCAATGGACATAGTTTGGAGGGACATTCCTTCCAACCTAGCTGAGAACTTGACTAGATTTTCACAGTTTACAGGAGCATATGCAATGGCCACCATGGACAAAACCACCGAAGTGTCTATCTTGTTGCGAGAAAAGGAGGAGAAGATTGCACAAATCCAGCATCAGCTCGAAACAGAGAGGGCAAGTGTGAACAGGCAAGCCGCTGACCAACTCGCCCAATTGCAAGAGAGCATGGAGGTCCTGAAGATAAGCCATGAAGCCGATATATCGGCTAAAAATATGCAACTCCAAGAATTGTAGCAAGCCATGGAAAGATATAAGGATAGTCCTACTATCGAGGAGTTCATTAAAGAGGCACTAGAACTGAATTCCCTCCTGATAAAACAACAAGAAAAATTATGCCAAAAGATTTCACACGTCGCTCCTTATCTGATCACTAGTAACCAGCTAATAGATAAAGTGATTGACCAGATAACTGAGTTTATTGATCTAAACACCATAATCTCAAAGTCCATCCACTGGCAAGAAATAAAAGATAGGAGGAAATCCAATCTACCTGAGATTGAGGAGACACACAAGAACATCCTTTTCATAGATTGGGACGCAAAGATCAAGCAAGGAGAGCTAGCAGTGGCAAGAGCAGCTGGGGTGGCGAAGAACATAATCAAGGCGGTAAACCACACTCTGTTTTCCACCAACCTGGTAAGAGAAGGCAATCCAAAAGAAATGCCCGATCTAGGTGATTTGCATAAAAGCTGGTGGGAAAAAGCAGAAACTCAAAGGGAAGCAATCGCAAAATTGGAAAAGACCATCTGGGAATTTTATTGGAAATACCTCATCAAGCCACACAGCCAAATCATGACCCTTAACTGCTCACTGCATTTGACTTAGCAGATGCTACCACCTCTCACTGATGTGATCTTCGCAGGACAGGTCAAAACACATTTTGGGGCACCTCCTCAAGTCAAACTGATGGCTGACATATGCGATTTGAAGGACAAGATGGTAGATAGAAAATCATCATCATAGCCTCTGCTCATCAAGCCACTATTTATTTTTAGAGTTAGTTAACTAGTTAGGAGGAAGGTTGTTTGAAACCTCCTCAAATTTTTGTATAATCTATTTTTACACATTAGTTAGAATAGTATTTATACCCTTCTCATGCATTTAGTGAAGGGTCCAGAATTTTATCAAAAACATTTGCAAAGAATGCACTATTGTAAGTTTGTGAATGCTTTGGTGAAATTATGGAACATGATCATTTCTTTTAAATATCAGACTACTTTCCTTTGTTGATGCACTATTGTATACTTGGGAGATAATTTGATCTGAAGAAAGGAGTTGATCCATGTCATTAGTCAAATGAGCAGAACTTCACACATATGATACTTTTATCTTGTATGATTGATTATGTTTCTGTTGAATCAGTGACAACACTTTATTTTCATGAATTCTGTACGGGATACATTATTTCTATTAAGCGTTAATTGCACTATTGTATGATGCCTACTTGAAATTGTCTACTTTCATACATAAATGATCATATATGCGATATAGTTTATACAATTTCTTTGACTAACTATTTAGTCAAAGAAATTATCTTTATACGTTATCATTTCTGTTTTATGCATGATTAATATTTATTATCACATGTCAAGCAGATATCTTTGTAGATCGCATATCACACAGAAATGCTCGGGTTTATATTAGAATAATTTAGTTAGAGATTTTCATAATAGAATAGGTCATTTATATTATCAATATTATATTTCAACCACTCGTGAACCACCCACTCTCATCTTAAAACCCACACTGTGAAATTGGTCCCACTACCCCCAATCAAAGACACCACTTTAAACAGAAAAGGAGTTGTCTTAAGGTCTAGACTAGGTGGTTATCCGCCATGTTGGGGCAGCAGAAATCTGAGGCCGCAACATTTTGGTACTAGAAGGAGGGCCATCAGACTATGAATGGAATATAAACCTAAAGATCAATCGAAAAACATTCATAAGAGTCAAGACCCCTCCACAACTTCTACACCTTCTAGATCTTGTTCAAAATCTCCTGATCGGAAATCTGAAGTTGTAGAAACATCTCCCTCGTCTCCTGAAGTAGTAAGACGACCACCTTCTCCAAATTACACTCCCGAGTCTCCCGAAGTCCATTCTTTGATACATAAATTGGAATAGATATCCATTTTTTCCGAGAAACCATAGAGGCCCAATTTTTCTGAAGAAAATGTTACTTCCTTATAACAACAAACTAGTGAATTAACTAGATTGAAAAGTGAAAGGCTTGTAGTAACCCCTTTTGAGTTCCCCATCCCTCCATGACATAGGAAATTTACCTCACCAGAATCTAATTCGGATACAAGCGAGATCACATCAACTTTTCAAACATTCACTTCTCCATTCACTGTTACTCAATCCACAACTTCTTAACTATCCACTTCTCCAATTAGTACTGCTACTAGTAGTACTAACCCAGTTGTAAGTTCTTCGCCATCTATACCTACTTCTGGACCAACCGTCCCATCTTCTCAGTCTCCATCTCAAGTTATGGCCAATCAATCCACTCAACCTTGGACAAATCCTGGTGCTGTTATGGTTGCAAATCCAAATGCGCTCCCAGCAAACCTAAAAAAATGGTTGCATAAGTACAATCCCGATTATGGTCTTCCTGCTGAAGAACATCTAAACAACTTTATGTTAGCCATGAATCTTAATGGAGTTGCACATGAAGATGTCGTAATTAGACTATTATTGTATACCTTCCAAGGATCTGTTGGATCTTGGTATTTTTCCCTTCCAGCAAGTTCAATAAGAGACTGGGATACCTTTCAAGAAGTATTTCTTGCAAAATTTGGTTATGACAAGACCATAGCATCCTTGATCAATGATATTTCTAACTTAAAATCTAATTAAAATGAAAGGATCAAAGGCTTCAACTCCATATTTAAGAAGTTGCTAAATAAAATCCTAGCTGCATCAAAACCTACAGTAGATGTACAAATAGAATGGTACATATTGTCTCTTCCTTCTAATATTGCAGTTTTTGTAGATAGAGCCAATAAGGTGACCCTTGTAGAAAACATGAAAGAAGCCCTATCTGTAGTAAAAAGGATTATAGCTTTAGAAAAAAGATCACAAACAGACGAGAGGAAGTCAAAGAAAGTAACATTTAAGGATGATTAAAAAAAGAAAGCTTCAAAGGACCCCTTTGATCTTGAAGGCCTTCAGAAAGTGTTAAAACCATGTCTAATGAAATGGTTGAAATCACGAAACAGGTCGTTGAATCCTCTACCCCCAAGAAACCTTTTTTCTCGTTTAAAAGAAATCCTTCTTCTCCATCACAACCGCCAAATACTATTTCAAATGCCGAATCTGATAAGAAGTAGAAGAAGACTCACCAGCCGAAGAGGAAGTCAAAATAGAAGAAAAAGTTGAATTAAATGGAATGTGGGATTTCATCCTCCCAACTAAAGAAGAAGCACAAGTTATGCCAGTAACCACATGGAGTAAAAACTCTCCTAATATGTCTATATCAAATCAGAACAAAAGACTACTACCCATGTAAAGGAGAAAACACTAAGAAAAAAGTCTAAAACTATCCAAATTGGCCCTATTCCACTAGACCCTCCAAATGCTTCCAAAACCTTGGTGATCGCAGATACAGTGGAATATAACATAGTGGAAGATATCAAAAAGACTAGAGCAAACATTTCATTACACGAACTCACTAAACTCAAACAACAATAGAAAATTATATTAAGAGAGTTAGAAGCAGTTCCTGTATCTCCTTTACCATCTCCTGTAGTTACTCGGGTTGCCTACAATATGGGAGAACCTCCCTCATCTTCAAACAAAGTAGATCCTTCAAATTTAGTCCTAATCAGTGATAGATCTATTTCTCATATTCCCATTTCTTCTTACTTATGAAATTTTCAACAGAAATGTTCATAATTGCCTTGTTGATTCAGGAGCCTCTTCAAATATTATGCCAAGCGTTTTGTGCACCAAATTGAATATTACGCCTCGAAAATCTGTAGTACACATATTTTAATTAGACAAGACAAAAGCAGAGTTACTTGGAGAAATAGCATCAGTTTCAATTAGGCTTTCCTCTAATCCAAAAGTTTCGCAAATAATTGATATTCTAATGGCTGATATCCCAGAATTCTATGGTTTGATTCTAAGTAGGGTGTTATAGATCTAACCTACAAATATATGAAATGATATCAATATACCCAATAACTGTAAATAATCACCAGAAATAATAAGAGCTGAATATAGATAGAAATGATTCTTTATTGATCAAAACCCTTAAGGTAGGGAAACACCATACATTCACTCCTTAAGGAAGGAGAACACTCCACAATCCATATGCTTGTCCATACAATATTCCTTCACATCTCTCAATGGGGAGTCTCTAGCCTCTATATAGGCCCCATACATACAATACCATGGTTCCCCCAATACCATCTATCTAATACAATGAGATTATTACATTATTGCTAACTACTTGTGGTCCCTTACATGATACGGGTTAACCACTTTATTTATTACTATGGCCCATCCCATTATTACATTATTCACTTGGGAACCTCCCTTTTTACCTCGTACTATCCCCCCTAGGTATACTACATAGGGATTGGTCTGAAAAGTTGCATGGTTACTTCGCAACTGATTGATCTCACATGTGGTTGCCACATAACGGTAAACCAAATCAAATTAGAGTAGACCTAGAAAAGTTCATGAAATACACAGTCACTCACCTCGAGGGAAGTAATGAACATGTTGCCTTCACCAATAAAATCATTGGAAATTACTCATCCGAGTCATTTTTGGGATCCTTTAATGCTCAGAGATCTCTCTTCCCAGATAATACCGTAGTGTCTCAAATAGAAAAAAATTCACAAACAGATGCTTCCAAGTGTGTAAATGTAGTAAATAAAATTTCAAAAATTCTTTGTTCTGGACTCTCTATTTTGACGGTTCCAAATCTGAAGACGGCGCGGGCGCAGGATGCATTTTGATCAACTCGCAAGGAGAGAAAACTATGTTAGCCTGCAGACTTGAATTTCAGTGCACTAATAATATTTTTGAATATGAAGCATTGATCCAAGAATTGTCTAAATCCATTGGTCTTAATGTCAAATATTTGCAAGTCTATGGAGATTTTGAAATAATTGTTAAGCAGGTAAGAAACACAATTCATTGTGTCCCTGGGCACCTTAAACATTATCAATCATTAGCCCAGAAACTTACTTCTCATCTCACCGCTTTTAACATTTCTTCAGTTCCTAGGTTGCAAAACGCAAGTGTTGACTTACTCGCTAATGTGGCATCCAAGCTTATACACTCATAAGGTTTCAGTCCAGACATATTTACAATAGATTTAATATTTAGGCCATTTATTGTCGATAATGTAACAAATTGGAGAGTATTCAATAACGATGTAGATATAGTTAATTTCCTTACATCAAAAGGGTCATATGAGGAATAGGTCATAGATGAAAATGAGAATGATCTGCAAATTAAACACAATTAGGACCAAAACCCAATCCCAAAGTATGTAGTTAAGATGGAAGATCTCTATGATATAAAGGATAGGTTCAAGAAAGTTACCAACTCCAAAAATCAAAGTTCTACTTTGAGATTTGAAGTAGTAAACCTAGGGTCAACCGAAAAAACTCAAAACATCAACCTAGGTCTTGGCCTATCATCTAAAGAAAGAATAGAATTCATTAGGTTGTTGAAAACATACAAAGGTGTCTTTGCCTGGGATTACGTAGATCTCAAGACCTATGATACCTCCATAATTCAACATACCATACCTATGACTTCGAATGAAAAACCAATTCAATAGAAGCTTCAGAAAATTCACCCAAACCTTGAGAGTCAAATCAAATCCGAATTGAACAAGCTTTTGAAAGCCAAAATAATCTTCACTGTTAGACACTCAAAGTGGGTATCAAATATGGTGCCTATAAAGAAAAATAACAATGATATTAGGATTTGTATTGATTTTAAAAACCTGAATAAAGCTTGTCAAAAATATAACTTTCCTTTCCCTACCATGGAACAGATATTGCAATTAGTTGCAGGTTCTGAGTTAATATCTTTTCTAAATGGGTTTTCGCAATATAATCAAATTCTTGTGCATCCAGATGACATATTAAAGACAACATTCAGGACCAAGTGGGGAACATATTCCTATCAGAAGATGCCTTTCGGGCTCATTAATGTAGGTGCTACATTTCAACATGCTATGGATATTGCTTTTAAAGGTCTGATTAATAAATCATTTGTTATTTACTTAGATGACATCATAGTCTATTCTAAGGATAGAAACAATCATTTAAGTGACCTGAAGAACATTTTTGAGAGATGCATGAAATATGGCATTTCCTTAAATCCCAAAAAACCTTATTTTGCTTTACCAGAAGGCAAACTTCTTGGGTTTATAGTGTCCAAGAAAGGGATTTACATTGATCCTGATAAAGTCCAAGAGATTGAAAAGATTCCTCTCCCACATAACAAAAAGACCATGCAGTTGTTCCTATGCCAAATTAATTTTGTAAAAATATTTGTTCCAGATTTTTCACAGATCGTCCTACCCCTTCAAGCAATGATACAAAAAAACGCAGTTTTCAAATGGGGCAAAGACGAAAGAGAGTCATTTGAGTTAATTAAAAAAGGCATTATTAATGCTCCTTCTTTGATAACTCTTGACATTCTCAAACCCTTTGTATTACATACTTTTTCATTTGATACATCATATGCAGCAGTTTTAACATAGCTGAATGATAAAAATATCGAGGCAGCCATCTCTTTTTTCAGTTCTAATTTGCAAGTGTCGAGTTAAACTATTCAGCTATTGAGAAACAAGTGTTTGTTGTTTTTAAGACCTTGAAACATTTAAGACCTTTTCTTCTCAAAACTTGTACAAAGATAGTAGTACCCTACCCTGCAGTAAGGCAATTATTGATCCAAAGAGAAGTAGGGGAGAAAAGAGCCAATTGGGTTACCGCGCTTCAAGAATATGATGTAGAAATCCGACCAGTTAAAATTGTTAGGGCCAAGGTTTTTGCAAGATGTTGACTAGAGCTTCCCACTTATCAGCAGAAGAAGATCAAGGTAATCAAGTACAAATATTAGAGGTAATCCTCAATGATGTATAATCACAATATGTTGATTTGAAATTTTATTTGAAGAATGGGTATGCTCATATGCATATTGTTGGGTTGTGTTATATTCTTTCCATGACTAGCCAATGTAGTTAATCGGGGGGTTAGAGGGGGGGCAGAGCCCCTCCTTTGTTGCGTTGATTGCGCAGCGGGGGGGTCACAGGGGTTTTGATGGGGTGGGTAGCCCCCCTCTACGGGGTCCGAGGCAGTGCCTCGGGGAAAAAAAACCCACCCCCCTCTACGAGGTCCGAGGCAGTGCCTCGGGGAAAAAAAAATTGGACCCTATATTAGGTTGGGCAGACCTACCTATGGTTTTGTGCATCGTTTTCACACATGGTTTTGGACGTGATGGTTTTTGGTCCATGGTTTTCGACGCAATGGTTTTTGGTCCATGGTATTGGATGCTTCGGCATGTATAAATATGTATTGTAACATTGAAAGGAACATAACGAAAAATCAAGCTAGTAGTCTCGGTTTTGGGATCTAGGGGAAAATCTCTGTGTATATGTGTTTTATGTGTTATGCCCTCGCATTGTTTATTTTCTGTGTTTTAGAATTCGTATGCAGGTAATTTCTGCACGGGGTTAAAACCTACACATCTTAATTATAAAACAAAGTGTGCTTTAAGGTTGAAATCAAATCAGTTTGAATTAGTCAATGATGTATTTTTTAGAAAAAAATATGATTCAATATTGTTAAGATGCGTGGAAAAACCTGAAGTTGAGAAGGTTAGGCAGGAATTACATGACGAACAAGCTGGAGGAAATTTCGGAGGAAATACCACAGCTCACAAAATCCTGCATGCAGGATATTATTGGCCAACAATATTTAAGGATGTACATGAATATGCAAGAAAGTGTAAAACTTGTCAAAGTACAGCCGAAAGAGAAAGGAAGCCAGCATTCCCTTTGCAACCAGTAAACATCCAACAAGCATTCGAACAATGGGGATTAGACATAATTGGTGAGATTGTTCCTAACTCTTCCAAATAGCATAGATACATCCTTATAGCTACTGATTATTTCACAAAATGGGTAGAATCTATCCCACTAAAGATAGATAATACAGAAAGCTTTATCGATTTCATTGATCAGTACATAATTACCAGGTTTGGCCTACCCTCAGCTTTAATGTTTGACAATTCATCTTATTTTTCTAGAAATACAATGGTAAAATTTGCTCTAAAGCGAGGTTTTAAGTTAAAATATTCATCCAACTATTATCCACAAGGTAATGGATTAGCAAAATCAATAAACAAAAACCTCATCAGAATTATCAAAAGGACTATTGACCAAAATCATAGGAATTGGCACAAAGCATTGACATTTTCTCTTTGAGAAAACAGAATTACACAGAAGGCCTCCATTGGTTCTTCTCCTTTTGCTTTAGTTTATGGAAAAGAAGTTGTTCTTCCCACAAACATAGCAATCTTATCACTTTCCCTAGTGCAATTCATCGATGAAAACCCTTCCTCTTCTCTTCAGGCAAGACAGTTTCAGATTCTTAAGCTCGAGGAAGAACAAGAAAAGGCTAAAGCAACCCACTTCCATCATCAACAATTAGTCAAAGCCTCTTTTGATACAACCTCTACCAGTCAAAAAACTTTTGAAGTAGGTGATTTGGTTTTGAAATGGGATAAAGCACACGAGGTAAAAGGTAAACATACCAAATTCCAAAGATTATGGCTTGGCCTTTTCAAATAATTGAGAAAATTGGTCAATCAACATTTCTTTTACAAGACTTGTCAAGTAAGATAGATTCCTTGCCCGTTAATGGGCAAATCTTAAAAAAATTACTTTTCTTAGAAGATAGTCTCTTCCAATTTTGTATCATATCACCTTTAAGATTCTTAGGAAAATAAAGGTTAAGTAGTATTTACTTTTGGCTTTTCAAAATAAAATCTTTGACAATATTTCTGATTTTTCACTTATATAAGTAAGTAAAAGTTAAAAGAAATAATTAGGACATTTGAGTACCAATGTAAACCTGATTTCTTTGGAAAACCTTGATCTTGCTAAAAACATTTATTCTATGAACAAACTCTTATCTTTATAGAGTATGAATGTTTTGTTATCAGTCAAGAAAAGAATCTTTAACCTAGTAAAGACTTTCTGCAGATTAGTATCTTAAAACTCTATCATTATCATCCAAAACTCTTAAAAGAGCCAATGATTTACCCCATCTGATAAAATTTTCCTTTTTCAGAGTGTAATTCTAAAATATTCAAAACTTAGAAGATAAAAAGTCTCATTCTGAGCTTGTTTACCATGATCATAGGGAAATAATTAAACTGTTATTACCAAAACTGCATATCAAAACGGGGTAATAGCCAATAATCTCATTTATCAGAGGACGAGAGGTCTCATCAAGAGCCAACATGTTCAGTTTAGTTACAACCAGTGAATGGCATTGTCATTATTAGGTCACCAAGCCTAGACAATGTCTTTTAAGAAACCTAAAAGAAAAGATTATATTAAAAAGTAAAAAAGGACAAGATCCAAGTGAGATTCAAAGCAAGTGAATATCATTTTGAATTTCGAAAATTGCTTCAGATGGGACAATGAATCATTGTTGGTTAAAATATAACCCTATCGAGGCTATAAACGCCTGCTGGCAACAGAGGCTCTATCTGTGATAAATGAGTAAACACCAAAAAACTAATCTATAGAAGACACCTGCTATATCATTTTAAATCTTATTATCAACTGATACAAACATTTGTCTTTTTATCACTACAAGAGTAAAGTAGTTGAATAAATAGATTGAGTAAGTGATTATGATTCTAGAGAACTATTGTTTACTTTATAACTCATGTAATTCTTGTTCCTATAACTCTAATTACTTTGAAAGTTTTAGGAATTTCATAAAACTACTCAGAGATAATGGTTCTCCCAAGTGAATCGACAATTGTTGTACTATGAAACAACCCCTCATTTATATATAGTAATAGCTAAGGTTAGGAATATAAATGGGGACCCTTTTTAAATTTTTGGTCTTAGAATAATAAAACCTAACCCTAAGAAATTGCCTTAAAAAACTCTTGAAACAACCCAAAGATAGGATCCTCATCAGAAATCACAAATCGCGTTTTTTCCATGTGATGAACATGAAACACCTTTAAAAAATTGTGATGTGCGATCAAACCTCCCGCTACGATATCCCGATTAAACAACTTGCGAACTCGCAATCGCATTTCGCAGAAATCGCAAGTAATTAAGCCTTGCCACTATGAACTTCATTAATGATTTGCGAAATGCGATATTGTGATGATTGCAATCTCATTTCGCCTTATAAGCAGGCAACACTACATTACATCATTTTAAATATTGTGATGTGTGAATGGATCAATAAGCATGCGAAATAATTGTGTTTGAATGTAATAATGAACGGTTTTATAGGGTAATAAATGTTTAGCGGCCCGAGGAGAGGTAATGATTTTCCAAGTTATGGGTAGTTAAAATTGGATATCTCATCTAAACCTTTCCCACGATCCAAAGTCATTTCAGAAGAGCTTTCAGTCTTAATTTCCCGATACCATCTGTGTTGATATATCTCGTCCATTACAGGCAAGCTACAAAAGACATGTCATTGAGGAAGGTGAGCAGAAATAGAAGAAACAGATCATTGCAGAGTCTGAGTTTACGAAAATGGCTCCTATATTCTCGTATACGGTCTGCAGCACTAACAGGGGAGCAACAGCTTGGGAGGTCATATATAACAGGCTCAAGGATGAGCATCCCAAGGTTACTATCACAAAAGCGATAGCTAATTCATTAAAACCTTTAGGACTCCAATTCAAGCATGCCTCATGTTCTTTCCTTCATAGGATAGGAGCGGGAGCTAAAATCCTACCATACACGGATATGATTAGGTAGGTGGTGGAAAACCTCACAATTGAAGATATGCAATTCAGGAATTCACGAATGGAACTCATGGGGTCATTCAAAGTAGAGGACCTGAAGCAAATGTACCATATACATGACCCTAAGGATACATATGATAAGACATGCATGGCCAACTTCGCAAAGAAGAATCAAGAGCCCCTCAAGGTGATTCATGGCTGGAGAGCATTGGAGAACAAATTCAAATTCGAGAAATTGGGTATCTATGCTATAGCCTCTTTGGCAAACCCCTACAACTATGTAGTTGCTATGTTATGTAGACTATATGGGTTACCCAATAATGCTAAGTTTTCCATAGAATGGATTCCTCTGGTTGATGCCTGTTTCAATTCCCACATTATGAATTGGGCCACCATCCTATCTGATAACCTAGCCACCATCATCACTAAATATCGACAGAAGAGATCCTCCTCTCCAGAGAACCTTCCTCCATTCTATTTCAGTGCCTACATTATGGATGCCATCTATTTTTGCACTAAATTTCCAATCATGGGTTGGAAATGGACCTTACAGGTCCCCTACCCTATCCATTTTAGTCATAAGCATATGTGGGAATCCCATTACATACCCCATTTATATGAAATATGTCATGTTATTATTTTTCCGCTGCATCATTTAATTTTCAATAGGAAAGCCCCTAGGTTTTCCCAAGAAGCCGCTACAGACCTTCTGACTGTCGAAGAAAGGTTCACCTATGTTAGGTTTTTTGGTAGCACAGAAGACCCACATGTCCTCCCTCTGTATATTTCTCATAAATTGTTGGCAAGGGAAATCGCCCACTATACCGTGGGAAAAGGCCTGACTAAAGTTCTCAAAGAAAGCAAGAAGTTATTATGGCCATCTTTTCCTATCAAGTGCGGTTCTTTTTCTTTAGAAAACTTTACTCATGCGATAAAAGAATCAATAAGCCTAGAACGCCTCAGGCTTCATACTTTGCCAAAAAGGCAATTTGATCCAGACAAGATAGCATATAACATCACTACTGCGCTAAAGATCAAGCCATATAATCATGACGCTAACGATTTTGAAGACCTGTTACAGTCGGTTGAATCCTTCGAACAATCATTTGAATGGGCAAGGGAATATCTAAGTCCTAAAGATTTTGGAAACTTTCAGGAATTTAGAAACAGAATGCTCGAAGTAATCCTGATGCACTTGTTGAAAATCGAGGATAAGCTACACCCAGTGTGACTGTCAATAGCGAAGGACCTAGTTCTCGCATAGAATCTCAAGTGAATACTGAGAAACACTAGATACAAGGAAGGCCAAAGACACCGATAACACAAAAAAATCCAGCAAGAAGTCGGCTGAGAAATAGGTCACCTAAAGAGATCAGTTCAGAGGTCAAAAGCAATAGTTTGGAACAAGAGTGGGATCAGTTTAATAAGAAACAGAAAGACACTCCCAACACGACAGATACCCAGGAAACAATGGAGTGTCAAACTCCTTTGCATAATCAGGAAAATGTAGATTCAAAGCCAATGGATGAGCAAGCGACAACATCTCAGCAGACTGAGATTATCCCTGCTCTGCCCACATCAGAGATTGTCTTGAACGTGACAGAAATCCCTCCTCTAGATGTGTTCTACAACCTGCTGCACAAGGTTGTAGTAAGAAGACAAAGGAAAAGGAGAAGGGTAGAAACACCTGAGCTCCCACCTAGAAATTAGCCAATGGACATAGTTTGGAGGGACACTACTTCCAACCCAGCTGAGAACTTGACTAGATTGTCACAATTTACGGGAGCATATGCAACAGCCACCATGGACAAAGCCACTGAAGTCTCTATCTTGTTGAGAGAAAAGGAGGAGAAGATTGCACAGCTCCAGCAGCAGCTCGAAACAGAGAGGGAAAGTCTGAAAAGGCAAGCCACTGACCAGCTCACCCAATTGCAAGAGAGCATGGAGGTCCTGAAGATAAGCGATGAAGCCGATATATCGGCCAAAAATATGCAACTCCAGGAATTGCAACAAGCCATGGAAAGATATAAGGCTACTCCTATTGTCGAGGAGTTCATTAAAGAGGCACTAGAATTGAATTCCCTCCTGATGAAACAGCAAGAACAATTCTTCCAAAAGATGTCACGCATTGCTCCTTATCTAATCACTAGCGACCAGCAAACAGATAAAGTGATTGACCAGAGAACTGAGTTTACTGATATAAACACCAAAATCTCAAAGTTCATTGAATGGAAAGAAACAAAAGATGGGAGGAAAGCCAATCTTCCTGAGATTAAGGAGACACACAAGGACATCCTTTTCACAGATTGGGACGCAAGGATCAAGCAAGTTGAGCTAGTAGTGGCAAGAGTAGCTGGGGTGGCCAAGAACATAATCAAGGCGGTAAACCACACTCTGTTTTCGACCAACCTGGTAAAAGAATGTCTAAAGGATCATAGCACTTGAAAGGAATTTGGGCTAATTTGAGTGCAAAGAAGTTGGTTAATTCCTTCTTAGCATGTTGAATATTTTGAAGGGTGTAATGCCACCCTCAATTGTAAAATTAGGCCATATTTTCTTTAATCTCTTTTGCAATTCAACCACAATTCCTATTTTAGTGGTCTAATAAGCTATTTCTTTATAGACTAGATTATGGGCAACAAAAAGAGGCAAATCATGTGGAGGTGCTAGATAGACATAAATTCTTATATTGGAAGAGTTATCTTCATAATACCAATCGACAATTCTTTCTATACAATCATTTTCTTCTTCTAAAATTTAGGGAGGTTTTGAATTAAAGATTACTTCATAAACGGGTATGATAAAGAAGTGAGAAATTTAATAAAATTGGTCAAAATATTTCTGCTCCTAGAGTTTGTTATGATAAATATGAATAGTGAGAATTTCAAGAGGGGTCCATTTCTAGTGCATAGCCAGAAAAGCAGAAGAAAAGAAAATAGCATCCATGAAAAGGGCAGACATATGGAAAGGAGGGTTATGAGTAGTAGTTCTAAAAAGGTGGAAAGTGTCGATGTGATTAGTTAAGTTCTATTATAAGATAGTCGTCCAATTGAAGGAATAATCCTCAAAAGCCATTTGAATGAGAGGAATCCAATCCAAAAGAAAATGTGATATGTCTTTCTTACCAAAGAGTCTACATAACATGGAAAAAATAAAGGTGAATGGAGAGTTTATAGAGGCAGTAGAATACTCTTTAGAAGACTCTTCTTTAAATTTATGTTCTTTGGTTTTCCATGCTCTAATTAAATTGGGCATTTTCCTATTATGTTGAACACATTATTCTTGGAAGAAATTGTCTAAAATTGGAGTATTATACATAAGTTCGGGTTGAGGAGGCTTATACATGACCTGGATATCTTCAAGGTGAAAGGAGCCAACAATGGTGCCTTGAGAAGTAAAAATTAGCCACCTAGAAGTATCTTCATGCTCCATTGCCCAACATATCATGTTTGTATATGGTAATATCATGGGTCATGTGATGACCTTATGCAAAGAAGACTTCGCAACATTTAGGAATGAAATGTCTCAATTTCCCTCCACTCTTTCTTCATTTGTTCGAACTTCAACCACATTTTCATGTAATTCCTCCTCTAAGAGCCTATATAACTGATTCCATGAAGATATACCAACATCCTTACTAATAATTGTATCCTAGGAAAGGAAGGTATTCAAATTATTTTCACTAATTTCTTCTTTTTAGCTGGCTTGCCCACATTTGGAAATCTCTCACAGAATATTTATGTTTATGCGGGCTTCATCGTAATGGGACAACTGATCACCTTATATGGAATGTGCCAAATGCCCGGCTGCCTGCGCGGGTCCGCGACATTTACTCAGACATGATTCTCTCCAAGATTTCTCCTACTCGTGATATTTTTCCTGTGGCCTTCTGGAAGGCGAGATGTCCCCTGAAATTTATCCACTTTGCGTGGTTGGTATTCTACAACAAGAACCTGACATGGGACAATTTAAGGAAAAGATGTTGGCATGGTCCTAGCAGGTGTTCGATGTGCGAAGCTGACAAGGAATCCAACTTCCACATGTTTTTTCAATGTCCCTCAATCTGACAAATCTGGTATGAACTGGCTAATATTTTTGATTTCCCTCACATTGTTTTTGACTCTTCCTATGCAACTTTCACTTGGTGGAGCAGACAAAGAATTCCTCGGCGTTATCTCATCTTAATCTTTCTTTGGTGCTCCTGGAAATGGCGGAATTCCAAGATATTCAACGACTCAAAGGCGCCTCTTATGTCCATCCTGGATAACATCGTCGCCATATGGACCTCGGTCTATGGAAACATCGATAATTGAATATGTCTGTCACATACAGATCTCCTTATATATGAATCTGCTGGTCTTCTTGATCACACAGCTTTTGTTGTTACAGTTTCTCTACACATATGCTAATTTGTTTTTTTATACACACTATCATTGTCACCTTATTTTGAATGTTTTGTTAATGTTGCTGATATCTAAAAGGGCTAATGTTGCATCTATGCCCTCAGCCTGCTGATGGCGGTCCATTATATGTACTATCAAGTTTTTATATTAACTCAATATAAAATATCGCGCTTTTTTCTCCTGAAAAACTGCAATATAGAAGAGAACTAAAATTATGGTGCAATTATGCAATTCGAGGCTTATTTAAAACTACAAAGAAGAATAAATGAATATCTATTAGATAGGAATGAATGCAATTTATCGTTGAAATGTTGCATACGCATGCAGGCTAATATGTTAAGAAATATGTGGACTTGTTTAATTATTATGAAAAAGATACGTGTTTACTAGTATGGGCACGCTTAACTAATCAAGATATTAATCATTAACATTTTGGCAAATCACGTGTTAATTTTTAATTTATAATTGAGACACAAGGGTTTTGCAGGAAGAAGGTGCAACGAGATGAGAAAATCTACGTTATTTAATTCTTTGGAGTCGAGAGACGAGCGACTTACTAGCAGTTGTTGAACAAATTTTTATCACATCGTTGAGCACTGAACGGTCGGGGCATGATTAACATAAATTCAGATGGGAAATATTTACGTGAAGTGATGAGAGAACGTTCGTCCCATTGCATGACTTTGATAAAGTGCTTTCAAAAGATCAAGCCGAGAGGCGGTAGCCGGGATGGGAGAATGGCTTGAAATTGCTCAGAGATTATGTTGTGCCCCGAGATTCTCCAAGGGTTTTTTTATAAGGAGAGAATGCGGTCCAGGATGTTCATGTCCCGAGAGATGTAGAGATCATGTTGTTAACTAACAACGCGTTCAAAGACTTAGCCATTTTTTAAGATTTTTCATGTTTCATAAGGGGTTTATGCGTGGATTGTATATAATATAAAATTAAGGAATATAGAGTAAGAAAAAAACATTCGAGGGAAGGAAAAAGTAGATACCACAAGATCAAAAGGGTCCCCATTTTATTAGGAATGGAATACAAATGGGGATTGTTATTTTACAACAACATAACCCTAGCTAATTATAGTTTTCCAAAATATCTTTGGCCTCAGGGTTCTGATGAATTTTGGTTGTATTTGTGGGTTCCCTATTATTAAATCCTCCTCCTCCCATGATATGACACAATTTTTCACAGATTTGGGCAAGAAAAGGTTTTTGTATAATGGATTATTAGTTGAATGTTTCAACAAGAATTAGGGTTTCCTGTCGTAATAGGGGATCTTGTAGCTTAGAATAAATGTACAATTTTTCAAGAGGAGAAAACTTATCAATTGATTGCTCCATGTTATTCATCGTCATTTTCCAAATTGTGTTCTTAAAGGCAATCAAATTATGTAGCTTCTTCACTGGTTAACTTATACTATCTAACACAAAACACTCTTCTTGAGGTAATTTGAGCACTTATCCTTATGCAAAATGTGGGTGAACAAATTTGACTTACATTTATTTTGAGGATACCCTTGCCTCTTGACTCATTTGAGGCTTCTATAGATGTTTTAGGCAATAATTCAACAGTGTGTAGCATTCTGCATGTATATTGTAACAATTCCTATAGTGTCTTATAGCAAACAGTATGGAAATCTGATAGCTATATATTTCTCTTGTAGTGATTGTGGGTCCTCATTGGGATTTTTAAACAATATCACATGCAAAACAAGCTTGGAGTGCTCTGAGTTAAGTGAACTTTGTTGTTGGTAGTTGATGAGATGGGGCTTAGTGCGCAATCGCTGAGTTGGCCCCCATCTACTCACTGTCATCATTCGTACCCCACATCTTCTACCATTAGTAAGAAATAAAGACTTATTTTGTATACCATTCTCAACTTTTGTCTTGTTCTCTTCCACATGTGTGGGTGAACGAGAGAAAAGGTAAAGTTCACTGCCATATTTGGTTGATACTCTTGCTAGATAATTTGGATATAAATTCCTCTACCCTTTGCACTTTTAATGTTTTCTCATGCTTGTGATAATTTTGAAGCGAGAGGTTAGGAGACTCATACTTAGTGCCTTGCCTTTGATGATCCTACCGGTGATGTTGGTTTTGTTGTTGGTGACTTTGATGTTGTTGTTGTTGGGCAGGAGATATTGTAGCAACGTACAAGAGATATTGTAGCTACTCAAGATGATTTTATTGAGCTTAGAGTTGGGCCTGGACTGCCAAAGCTACTTTTGAAGATGTCAAAATTTGTGACATGCAGAGATTTTACTCAAGAGTTCTAGAGATTTAGGTTTGTAGTATTTTTGAAGGCTACTACAGGACTATTTAGTCTCCTAAACAGTCACATAAAATCTTCATGCTCATCATTTTCTTCTTCTAAGACATCAAGGATCTTTCATAATCAAGGTGAAGTTGGTGGTGATGTTGGAAATGTTGTTGAGGGTGATTGAAATGGAAAAGATAAGGATTTTGAGTTGTTGTGAACAAAAAATTGTGAACAATGGGGGAAACTGAAGGGTGAGACATGGTGGTGGAATGGATGAGTGCAAGGAAGCTTTTGATTTTTCTTCTTCTTTGTGTGTAGAGAAAATCTTCGTTTTTTGTCTTCTTTTCAAATATAGGCTATCATGTAGCATTATAGTACTTTTTGTAGCAACTCAAGGAAGTGGACATAAATACATGAAAATGAGTTGGGAATGTTGAGATGATGTTGTGGATGATATGTGATGGTGGAGAGTGCTGGAAGGGTGCTTTATATGCCCTCTGAAAGTACATGACTTGTTGTTTTGGTCCAGAGGTTCAAGCTAACATGTCTAGCCTATATTGTTGTTTTCCTTCTATGATACTAACACATACATCAAGGTGAGATAAAACATTTTCTTCGTTTTTTTCTTTTTTCTTTTCTTGAGGCTCATTAGCTGTCTCGTGGAGATTTTCCAGGTAGTAGGTATGCCCTAGGTGCCTCGGAGGAGGTTTTCACCTAGGGACCTTTTATTTCTATTTTTTTCTTTTTTCTCGGGCCCAAAAGTTGTCTTAGAGAGGTTTTTAGCTAATGAGCCTACCTTAAGTGCCTTAGAGGAGGTTTTCACTTGAGGTTTTTTCCTATTTTTTTGTTTTTTGTTTTTCCTTTTTCTTCCTACTAGATATCAATTACTATTTGCCAAAAGTGGAATCTACTCTTCATCTATTGTTATGATCCAGACTAAACCATTATTGTAGCATTTTTCAACCAAATAAGGTCTCAACCATATGGTCATGAACTTCCATTTAAATTCTTTAAACCGAGAATCCTACAAGAGGGCCTAATCTCCCTCCTGGAAGACTCTAATTTTCATATGCTTGTCATGCCAAATTTTCCTATGTAGCTAAACCACTTTGTTATGCAAGAAGGCTTGCATCCTGCATTCATCAAGTGCATTTAAATGTTGTGGCCTTTCTTCTTGTGCTTTTGTGAGATCCATGTCAAGTGAGGTTTCCATCCGTAGTGTGTTGTCCTCAAACTCAATACATAACAAGGCTTTCTTTGTGTATACTAGCTCAAAGGGGGTGAACCCAATAATGGTCTTCCAGGTGGCTTTGTATGCCCAAGTGGCCTCAACAAATTTTTCTGTCGAATCCTTTTTGTTGTTTTTTATCACCTTGATCGGTGTGCTTTCCAATTCTTTGTTAGTCATCTCTACTTGCTCATTTTCCTGAAGGTGATATGGAGTAGACTTATGGTGTCAGATATGATGTTGCTTCATGATCTCATCAATCATATTGGAAGTGAACTAGGAGCCCTTGTCTGTCACCTATTCTCATGGGAATCCAAACTTATAAAAGATGTTTTCCCTCAATAATTCAATCACCTATTTCTCAGTTGTTTCTTTTACTGCTTTCACCTCATCCCACTTAGTTAGGTAGTACATACACACAATGATGTATCTCTTTTGTCCATATGGAGGATTGATAGGACCAATGAAGTTGATGCCCCACTTCTTAAATGATTAAAAAGTAACTTGAGGCTATAAAGGAATTTCATCCATTTGAATAGGCTTCCTCATCCTCTAACATTCATCACATTGTGTTATGTATCTCTAGGCATCTCTATGAAGGGTGGCCAATAATATCCTACTTGCAGGATTTTGTAGGCAATCCTCTTGGTATAAAAATGACCGCACAAGGTCCATAATGACAAGATAATAGGATGCCAAAGACCTCATCCTCCCTCACATGTCTTCTTAGGATTTGATCAAACCCCAACATGAAGAGGTTACCCGCAATCCAAGTGTAAGATGCACTCTTTTTGACAATTTTGTTATTCTCCTTTGAGGATAAATGAGAAGGAAACTAGCCAACTACTAAGAAATTGGCTATGTTAGAAAACCATGGAGATAAGAGTGATATGGCAAAGAAATGTTCATCAGGGAGCCTATCATCAACATTTCTTCGTCTTCTACAAACAAGGTTAGTCTTGAAATAAATTATGCAAAAACGTTATCTTTTCTTGGTTTGTCAAGAATAGTTAGATCAAATTGTTGTAATAACAGTAACCACCTAATTGTGCAAGCGTTCACATCTGGTTTTTCCATTAAATTCTTAATTGTTGCATAATCAGTATGTATAAAGACCTGATAGCCAGTAATGTAATGCCTAAATTTGTTCAAAGAATTTACAACAATAATAGTTTTTTCTCAGTAACTATATAGTTAAGCTAGAGCTTGGATAGATTCTTGCTAATGAAATAAATGGCATAGGGTAGTTTATCTTCAAGCAGACCCAACTGCTTTATCTAATGCATCTGTATGGACATGGAAAAGAAAAGTCCAATTTGGACGTCTTAGGACTGGTGCAGTCATCAGTTTCTCTTTAGTTTCCTCAAATGCCTTACGACTTAGATCTATCCAACAAAGATCTAAAGCTTTTGTTAGTAAAGAAAATAAATTTGAAGCAATCTTGCTAAAATATTTGATGAATATTTGGTAATATTTAACAAGACCTAGTAAACTCCTAACATCTTTCTATTTTTAGGAGTGGGAACCTTTTTTGTGACTTCAATTTGTTAGGATCTACTTGGATTCCTTTTTTAGTGAGGAAGTGCCCTAAAACATTTAATTCATTGACAAAAAGTAGGACTTTTTCATGGCTTAGGAAGAGGTTCATTTCTTTACTCCTCTACAAAACTTTGCATAGGTTGGAGAGAGCATCTTGAAAATCATCCCCGTAGAGTGTAAAATCATCCATGTAGTTTTTCACTAAATCATGCACAAGGTTAGAGAAAATGCTCAACACATCCCTCTAAAGGCTAGCAAGGGCCTTACATAGACCTAATGGAAGAAAAATGTAACAAAAGGTTCCCCATGGGCATGCGAAAGCAATCTTATATTGATCTTCAGAGCTTATCTAGATTTGATTTTACCCACTAAATTGATCCAAGAATGAGACAATTTTTTTCCTTGCAAGAACATCCAAAACTTGGTCAATAAAAGGCAAGGGAAAATGGTCTTTTATGGTGGCTTTGTTGAGTTCTTTGTAATTGAAACAAATTCTCCATTTTCCATTCCTTTTAGGGACAATGGCTAAGGGAGACACCCATTCACTATCTAAGATTGGATAAATGAATCTTGAATCCGACATTTTTTGCAATTCATCTTTCATAATGTCTTTTAGTGTTGTGTTCATTCACCTTTGTGGCTAATGAACAGGTTTATGATCCTCCTTGATATGTGTGTGTGTGTGTGTGTGTGTGTGTGTGTGTGTGTGTGTTTGTGATGAGTGCATACAAAAGGATGGAATCCCTTCATTTCCTTATAATCCCATTCAAATTCATCAACATGTTGTCTCAAACTAGTGAGTAGTTTATCCTCTTGTTCAGTAGAAAGAAAAACGTTGATTTTCAAGGTTTTGGAAGGGTTGATTTCTACGGTTTTAAAATTAATTTTTTCAGAACCAATAGTTATCATATCTGCCCCATGAATTGTCTTGAGAACAAATAGGCTATTTTGTAGTTTCAACTTTCAAGCCATCAACATGCATGGCAGCAGGGTACTTATTTTTCATAAATTTGTCAATTAGATTATCCTCATCCATTTGTCTATTGCCAATGGTGGTTTCTAATGTACATATGGGGTAGGGTGATTGTTGTACCTCTGAAAATAATTCTAGGTCAAGAATTATGCCAGAGCATCTATAATGCTTTGTTGGTTTTTAAAGTTTTTGGATGACCAAAGTTCTAAATTGTTAAAACAGGTGCAATTTCTTAATTACTTATGATTTATTGGAAGGGTTGATTCTTCATCTCTAATAGTAATTTATTTTTGATAAGATATGTAAGGTTGAAACTTTAGAAACTATATGATTTGTTAAACACAAAACAGATTATTTAACTAATCATATACAGTAGATGCATGTAAAATAATTTTACAGCCAAACAATATATGTTTGAAACTTAAGGGAAGCTGACAATTTAATGATGTATAGGAGTTAAATCAAATAGACAGTTTAATTAACTAACCTTTGTAAAGGAATATAAATTCATGGGAGATTTCAGATAAATTGAAACTCAATATTATCATACCCAGAACTCCCATAAACTTCAAGCATATGTGTAGAAATTTTGAATAATATAACACTTATTCACAGAGATTATCCTGGTTATACACTATTTGCGGAATGCATGCATAATACATAACCTCCTCTACATTGATCATCAATTTTGCGGAATTAAGAAACAATCGCATGCGCACATTGAAACATCAATC
>APFE031209590.1:0-13240 GCA_000404065.3 Pinus taeda
TTGCCTGATCGTACAATAAGACTAGATCTCCTTCCGAAAAATTTCGAGAGGTCACATTTCGATCATACTGAGCTTTAATACATTTTGCATGAATTTCGATCGCTAATGCAGCATCACGTCGATTCTCATCTAGCTGAGACAAGTATAACAAATGTCTTTCACCTTCGGAAGTGGCTAGAAGTAACTCGATGGCCATTTGCAATGACGGGATTTTGCACTCAATGGGTAACACAGCTTCCAGACCATAAACTAGTTGGAAAGGAGTGAACCCTGTTGACGTTTTTACTGAGGTTTGATACGCCCAAAGCGCTGAAAATAGCATGTTATGCCAATTCGACCGATGAATCCCAATGATTCGTCGAATCATGATGACTAGAACTTTGTTGATGGCTTCAACCAGACCATTGGCTTGTGGATAATAAGGAGTTGAACTATCGTGACGCAAGCCAAGTTGGCCTGTAAGTTCAGTCATCATAACGTTTTGAAAATGATGCCCATGATCAGTGATAATCGCTTGTGGAACACCAAACCTAGCAATTATATGATTGAACACGAAAATCGCAGCTGTTTTGTCGTCTGCCTCAAATGTAAGCATTGCCTCGGCCCACTTGGTAAAATAATCTACCGCAAGGATGATATACGCATGCCCCCCGGCCGAGTGAGGGTTACATGTAATAAAATCAATACCCCATTTGGAAAAAGGACCAGCGGTAATTATAGGGTGAAGAGGAGCAGGTGGAGCATGCATCTTTCGATCAAAAATTTGGCAGTTGTGGCATTTTCGGACCGCGATAATGCAATCTTTAAACATAGACGGCCAGAAGTAGCCAGCGCGCAATATCTTTTGGGCTGTGGCATACCCAGACATATGACTGCCACATGCTCCAGAGTGACAGTCATTTAAGACCCTTACGGCTTCCTCATGAGTTAAACAACATTGAAAAATAGAGTCTGCTCCACGAAGATAAAGAGTATCTCCAATAATTCTGAATTGTTGGGACTGGAATCGTATTTTTCGACTTTCTGACCGTGAAATATCTGGCCGAAAGGATTGGGTTTGGAGATAAATGATGATATCCCCGTACCACGGATCTAAAGTGCTGATTAGAAACAAGGATTCGTTCGCAATGGGCTCCTCCGCCACAGCGTCTATGTCAGCACGCAGGAAGTCACACATTAACTCCGCAAAAACTAAAGATTTCTTTGACTTAGACTTTTCAAATTCCAAGTCGAACTCCTGCAGGATCACAATCCATTTGGAGTACTTGACCCCCAGCAATTTCTTGGTCAAAATATAGATCATAGGGTTGCAATCAGAAATTACTGTAGTTTTACGTAGTAAAATGTAATGACGAAAACGTTAGACAACTTGAACGGCTGCCAATGTCAATTTCTCCACATGTGAGTATTTTAGCTCAGTTGGATTTAAAGTTCGACTAAGGTAATATATCACATGTTCAGTACCGAATTCATCTTCCTGAACTAACATCATTCCGATGGTGGAATGGGAGGCAGCGAGATACAAGAAGTAGTCCTGGTTGCAGTTGGGAGGATGCAATAACGGTGCATGGGTCAACGTGTGTTTTAGTGCATCAAAATATTTCTCAGCTATCTCGTCCCAAAATAATGGAGTATTATGTTTCAACAACCGAGTAAAACCCTTTGTGATCTTGGCGTAGTTAGGGATGAATCGACGTAAAAAGTTTGCTTTCCCTTGCAAACTTTGGAGTTGGCGAAGACTCGAAGGAGGAGGCAATCGGATAATGGCTTCAACCTTCGAGGGATCGACGCGAATTCCGACTTTCGAAACAACAAACCCCAGTAACCGACCCATTTCAATACATAAAACACACTTGCGGGGATTCAACCTAATCCGATAATGCCTACACCTCATAAATATTGCTCGTAAATGAATGAGATGATTAGCTCTATGTAATGAATGAGCAGGCAAATCATCAAGATAGGGTTGCACAATGTGCTTGATATCATGAAAAGCATAAGACATGGCCCTTTGAAAAGTTGCCCCAGCGTTCGTAAGCCCAAAAGGTAATTTGCAATAAGCAAATGTCCCCTATGGAAAAATGAAAGCCGTTTTTGGTTGATCAGCAGGTAGAATATTGATTTGATTGTATCCGGAAAAACCATCCATGAAGAAGAATATTTCACTGTCGGCACAATCATCGATGATTTGATCGATATAGGGAGTTGGGTAATTGTCCTTTGGACAGGCTCAATTAATGTCCCTATAATCGATACATATTCTTATTGTCCCTTGCTTTTAGTTAACAAGAACAATATTCGATACCCAATCCGTTAACGGGATCGGATAAATGAAACCTGCTTTGAGTAATTTTTCAACTTCTGCTTTAATTGCAGTAGCTTTTCTTGGGTGAATCTGAAGCAAACGTTGTCAGACAGGTTTAGCATCCGGGTAAGTTTTGATTTCATGAATAACAATTGTGGGGTCAATTCCTGGCATTTCCTCATATGACCAGGCAAACACGTCATGGAATTCTTGAAATAGGGCCTTATATGTTTGAATTTCGTCTTCCATACAAGAGGCACCTATATGAACATTTTCAACAATTCCAGGCTTAACTGAAATGTCAAGGGGAATAGTTCAAGAAATATTTCCCAAGTTTAACTTGGAATCAGGATGTTTCATTGGATTCTGAGCTTCCTTGACATATTCAGCTGTAAAAATTGATGAAAAATCATTTTCAAAATGATCACCCTCGGGTAAAAACGAAGATCTGTGATGAAGATCTTCCCATGGTAACTCATCAACGCATAGGATTTCATGAATTTGCTCATCAGTTCGAACAAGTTTAGAAAAAATTATTGAATCCAAGTTTGATGTCGAAAGTGATTCCTCTTGGACCACATTCATTAAGTCAATTTTGGTTGAAGATGTGTCGGAGAACGACTGCACGACCTGATACGTAATTTCATACGGACTCAAAGGCATATGATCACCAAATGAGTCTATCTCAGATTCAGAAGGTATGATCCAAGGATCATGATAAACAATGGTGTCTGATGAAATCATATGAATGCTTGCAGTAGAAGACGATGCGTTGATAGGAGGAAAAGGAAAAGTTCCCAGTAAACTGGCATCTTTAACTAGTCCTACTCCAACATCCTTATACGGGATAGTTGTTTTACCAACATGTTGAATGCTTTCAGCAGAGGCTGGGTCGGATGAAAAGTAAGATAGCTGGTCTAAGGTTACGATCTTTCCATTATGAGGGAACTTTATAAGTCGAAAGGCCGATGAAACGACAATTGTCATAGCGTAAGACCAATTACGACCCAAGAGAAGGTTGTAATCTAGAGGGGCATCAACCACCTCCACATCTAGATTAACGGTTTTACCTTCAACCCCTATAGGTAAATCCTGTAGAATGCCAAAAGGATGAAACCCATGGCCATCAAAGGCCTTTAGAATCATCGGAGATTGATTTAGTGAAGGAGAAGCAAGTGACCTCCAACACTGTATCGACATAATACACGTTGAAGCTCCCTCATCAATCGCAGTCCTATGAACAGGTCTGTTTTTGACTATCACTAGAATCTGGACAACCATTTGATGAGGTAAGCGCAGTGCACTATTTTCTAGATCAAAAATTATAAGGTTCGAGTCCTGAATGTCAATAACTCCTATAGCCGACAAAAGTAATTTACGTTGTGCTGGACATGATTGCAACACTTCCAAAGACGACATTGCTGAAGGTGAAACAGCTAAATCTTCAACAATGTCATAGTTCGGAGCCGCTCTCGCATGTGGATTGAAAGCCGACTTTCGAAGTATACCCTTTGCGGGCAGTTTGATTACTAAGTTTGGATTAGGTTTCTCGATCTGTAGTGGATCGGAACCGGGAGCTGAGGTTGATGGGTTAGAATGAGAAGATTTTGCTTCTTTACCACCAACAGGACTTTTACTTCCATAATCTTGCGATCGAGTCGCAATCCTAACATGGGACATCATCAGTATGGGTTCTTCGTTGGAATTTGAGGAAGAATCTATCATCTTACTGTCTTGATTTGGAAAAGGATCCTTCAAAACAGCAGGAGTTTGGGAACCTTTGATAATTTTCACAACCTCTGCACGGTGAGGGCAGTCTCTCGTGAAATGCTCTTTGTCACAAATGAGACAAGGATAACGAGGTTTGCATTTCTCATCAGTTGATTCCGCTTTTTTTGGTTTCTCTTTCAAATTTTATTTGTTTTATTTTTCTTCTTACCACTGGATTTTGATTTGGTTGTAGATGACTCTACAACACAAATATCGGCGGAGAGTTATGCGGAAGAATCTCCTATCGAGGAATCTGGCAAGGTTATGATCGGAGAAGAATTCTTGGAAGACTTCTTCTTACTTTTGGTATTAACCGTACCAATCATACCATCAGCAGCATGATACCCTGAAGGAGTTGCAGCGATTTGATTTTGCTTAGGAAGATCGGGGATTTTCTCGTGTAACGTACCTGACTAAGTATAAACTAAGTCAAGGTATTGTGCTTGAGAAATTACTTGCTCCTCGGTAACGAATCCGACCTTAGCTACATCCTCAGTGATCTTGGGCAGTAAAGATTTTACAAACCATTCGGCTAAGATCTAATCCGGGATAAAAACTTTCACTAAACGTCGTCGACGTCTCCATTCATGAATGTGATCTGAAATGTAAGTGGATGTTGACTGCTTTAACGAAGTTAATAATTTCGTGCCATTGTCATATCTGACTGGCAACTGAAAATGAGTTAAAAACGAAAGTAGCTAACTGACTAAAGTTTATAAAAAGTGGCTCGCGGTAACTCGATGTACCACTTGGCTGCATGACCAATTAGAGTGCGCTGGAAAAGTCTTAAACGGATTGAATCATCTGAAATGGAATTAGACGCACACCAGAGGTGATAAGTCATCACACATGGTTCGACGGGTCCTCTCCTGGCTTACCTTCAAACTTAGGAATATCACTAGGCAACTTATTCGGCATTGGCGGCCAAAATGAAAGATAGTTAATTGGATCATTCGTAAGGCGTGACAAATCAGGCAAGTCCAAAGTTGCGATAAATGGTAACTGACGATTAGGGTCCCTAAAACTCTGGGTCGTTAGACCAGCCCCAGGAGGAGGATATCCAAGATAACTAGGAATTTGAATTGCATTTGGGATATTGTATCCTCCTGGAAAACCAAGATTAACCGGACCATACTGGGGTTGTTGAGGTTGTTGATATGTATACCCAGGGTACGATTGATACTAATAGACTGGATGCTGCACAGCATGACCGAATTGGTATTGTCCTTGGTACGTTTGTTGAATACATTGAGGTTGACTTGTGACAACCGTACTTAAACCTGGTTGTCCTACAGGCATCTGAACCGAAGTGTGGACCGTGGGTCCAGACTGAGGTAAAGATGTCTGAGGAGTAGATACAGGAATAGTAGAAATAGGAGCTGTCGATATTCCAGAAGTAGGTGGGGTAGATGAAACAGATGTTGCAGTAGTTGTAGCAGTCGTTTGAGGTGGAGTACGAGGCATATTAGGCCCAGACTAAGAAACTACAGAAGGTGCGGAAGTTTGAATAGTAGACTAGACAGGTTGCTGGGGTGAACCAGAAACCAAGGGTTGTCCAGTTTGAGATGACAATTGTACATTCGGTTGCAAGACCTATTGGGATTGAGATGGATCCCACACTACATTCATTTCAGGGTACTGACCCATAACAGGTTGAGAATATTGAGGACCATAACCGGGTTGAGGGTAGGGTTGATAATTCAGCGGTAGATTTCCAGATCCTTGAACATATGATTGACTGGAAGGTGGTTGGTAACCTTGGGTTGGGTACTGACCTTGGGGTTGATAACCCTGAGGCACGTACTGATACTAGGGTTGACCTTGAGGTACATATTGATACTGGGGTTGACCTTGGGGTACATATTGATATTGAGGTTGACCTTGAGGTACATATTGAGTCTGGGGTTGACCTTGAGGAACGTATTGTCTGTTAGGAATGTACTTTCCTTGAGGTAGCCCCCCAGGTGCAAACTGGGTACCTTGAGGTTGCCCCCCAGGCACAAACTGGGTACCTTGAGGTTGCCCCCCAGGCGATACTTGAGGTTTTTGAGGCTGCCCCCCAGGCGGTGACTGGCCACCTTGAGGTTGAGGATTGGGAATAGTACCTGACATCATGAGAATATCTTCTACACTCAACGGTTTAGTACCATTATTTCTAGTTAATAACCCTTGTTCAATAGGTTGAGGAGATGCTCCCGAAAAAGTACCAGAAAGTGACTGATACCCAGCAGGAACAGAAGGATTGCCATACAAAAAGGCTTCTGGAGATTGAGAAAACATGGACGACTGTCTTGACATATTTAACGGAGGATAGTAACCTCTAGGTGTTGGGTGATAAGAAATACGAGGTGGTGAAAAACTTAGTCTCAGGTTTTTCAAAAAATTAGTCAATGAAAGATACCAAGCGCTGCTCCTAGGTGGACTGTAAAAGATTGATTCATGCTCCCTAAGCTCTATAACAGGTTGATTTTCAGGGATAGGGATGCCTTCTTCTTTTTCCGGAATAGCAAGTTCTTCAATAGCTATTAGTCCAAAAGGAAGATTTTGGGTAATTATTCTTTCTACCCTAGGTGAACTAGGACCACTGGAAGCTGGAGAGGCAAACCCTGATGTTGGAGTAGTAGCAATTTCAGATTTGGGTTCAGATATTTCAGGTTCTTCACCTATATCACTAGTAGATGAAACACTACCAGTAACTTCGGAAACAGACACAGACTGTGTACTATAATCTACTACTAAAGCTTAAAAATCAGGATGTATCACCAAAGAAGACTCTCCTTCTTCAAGTGACCCAACTCTACTGTCTCTAGGAGTTACCAGGGCTCGTAGCCCTTCAGGCTGGCTCGGTAAAAGCTCAGGAGGTTGGCCCCGAAGTCTACGGGACTTCCTTGGTAATTCAGCCACGGTTAAAAAAAAAATTAACTACTTCACACGAAAACAAAGTAAAATCTCAATGAAAACCACCTAAAGTCTCTAAAGAACCAAACAAATTGAATCACACGCCTAAAGAATCTAGGAGATCAAACCACACACAAACAGTAAATTTTCGTATTGAAAACACTAGTTGGTGATGAAATCCAACGTCGCAGAGTTCAATACAGAAATAGCGGTTGGAACAGTTACCCCAGCAACCTGCTTAATGAATAGACTAGCACAAGTTTCTCCACTAAACCGTCTCAAGTGAAGAGAACCCCCCAGAAAATCCAAGTGAATCTAGCCGACGTCTGCTCCAGGTACAGTGGGATCTTCCCACCACCGTCACCTTAGGAAGAATCCTATAGAATATGGTCACTATGGTTACCAACGAAAACAAAAATACCTGGGGGAACAGTCTACGATCTGATATGAACGCAAGGGCAGAGTAGCAAGCTCAATCCCCTTGAAGGCTCCTTGACATAATCCAAGGTTTACCAACAAGTGACCCTAGGTTCCTCGACAATGGTAAATCCGAGGTTTACCATTTTTAATACGTGAATATCTGGCGTCATTCCCAATGAGGAAGGATTGATTCCCACACTTGTTTGGACACGATCTCGTGCTTCTCCTTTAAGAGGAGCTTTCCCAGAGCATAGATGCAACAATAAGATTTCTCTCCTACCGCAAGATACAGTTACTTGTTTGTTTTACTGTCTTGGAGAGTTAATTACTCCCTACTCCAAGGCACTAGCCTAAGCTATGTTGGTGTAATAGAGCCCTAGAAATAAAAAGATTACTAGATTGATTTTACTTTAAGCGTTATTTTTATTGGTTTTTTATTAAGTCAGGAGGTGCGGAGATGAAACTCGTGGTGTGAAGACTCGACTCAAAATCACTAAAAAAAAATGCACTTAAGATGATTAAGCAACCTTTTCTCTTCAATGAACTTCTAGCTAGCAAAGAGTTTGAGAATGCAAATGCTTGTAAGCACAAATATTTCTTAACAAACAAATTAAAAGAAGAGTTTTTGTCTTTTCCAATGCACTCAAAACTAGACAACTAGTTATATTCACAAGAATTTCCCTTTTCTTTCAAACGTTCAAAGACTACAAAAACAAACATTTTCCAAAAGAGATTTTTGTATTTTTATAAAACACTCAAAACTATGAATAAAGAAAATCTTGAGATATACAAACTATAAAAAATTATTTGAAGTAAAAGCTTACAAGATGTCTTTTTCAAGGATGTTTTACTTGGCTATAAGCAAACCAAGGACTAACTTGTCTAGAATCACAAATTAGTCAAAAAACAAGCAATTTTTGTTTTCTTTTGTAAAAATGAAATCCAAACTTTTAACACAAGCTTTTTCGAAGTTTCGCAAAGAGAAAACACAAGATGGATTCCTCAACAAAGGTAGATTTTTCAAATGGTCAGACTCATAAGAAGGCCAGTAAAAACCAAGGTGATCTAATGCTTCTACAGCTTCTAAGCTCTAAGCTACTACATGACCAAAGTGAAAATCAAGACCGGCAACCAAAACTTCTAGGAATTTCACCTAAAACCCTAACACCAATGGAATTAAACCAAGGAAAGTTCTTAACAAGTCACATGCAGGTCTGGGTAGGGGATAACAACATCTAAACAAAAACTAAACTGACTGAAAGAGCAAATCTTAAGTTTTTCAAAATTTTAGCAGGGTCCACAGGCCCACAGTTCCCACAGGTGCGTGCACGCTCTGTGTGCAAAGCAAACATGAGTACAAGTACGCACTGTGTTACAAGCACAAGGTGCAGGCTTCTCCTAAAGTTATGAAAACCGAAAATAATCCTAGGTCTACTAAATCCACCCAATTCCACACACAACAAGCCAAAAACAGAAACAAAAACACAGTTTCTCAAGTCAAAGTCAAAACAAGGAAAACAATCAAGTCCCCAGTATGGTCGCCATTTTGTCACACGAAATGAGTCAAGGTTGCAGACAAGATCGACCTCCCTAGTATCTAAAGATATCTAGTGACAAGCAAGCCAATCAAAAACTATCTTTCTCTAAATATGCAATTAAAATCAAAGGCAAACAAGTGTTCTAGGCCTACCTTGGGTCCAATGCAAGTTTGTGGAAGCCTTGCTCCTTTGCTCCAAATGAGCTCCCTTGTAGCAATTCTGCAAACACAACAAGAAAACAAATTAAATAGCACCTGAAAAGCCAATGTCATAAAGCATATCCATCATAATGATCAAGGAGATTATGAAACAAACCACATAAGACAATTTGTTGAGAAAAATGAATCTGATTGTATTAATTCAAATCAAAGAAGAACTTTACAACCTGTGCCTTGATGCTGTACAAGCTCCTCCCAGGGTCCAACAAGAAGTCTCCTCTACTTTGACAAGTTTCACTCATTTCCCAATGAAGCCAAAAGGTATGTGATCTCTCCTCTCAAGCTTAACTAGGAAGTCCCAATTCCACCAGCATTTACCCTCAAAAATGTTCAGCTTCTAACCTCCTCAGCAACTAACCCAATGCCTTAATTTATAGTGCAATGGAGGGAAGTTACTAGGTCCTCCTTCAAAGGGATAAAGCCCTCCTTCAAAGGGATAGCTCCTCCTATCAAGGGATTAGCTCCTCTTTTGGGATGCATGAACCACCTTGGAGCGAACAATCTACGTCAAAATTCCTTCTAGAATCATCTAGAATTAACCCAAAGTGAGTTTTTTAGAATAAACTTGCGCCTTTTTTACTTTTACAGGGGTACACACCCACCCCTTTACAGACAGAGCATGTAGATACGTAGGTAACATGAACAAAGGGTGCGAGCCCGCAGGCAAAAGTGAGAGAAAGTGCGGAACCAAAGCTTTATTGATTTTTAATGTCTTTCTCTCATTTGCAAAGCTTGACATGAAGAGCTGAGGTCTGAGACTTGCTTAGGAGGACAGTATAAGTGATGATAGACCCATACTGACTGCAAATAGTCATGGTGACAATATTTTTGTGTAACAGGCTTGGATAGCAGCAGAAGAGGCTAGATATTGGCTTGAGCTTGCTTGTGAGTAGAGAGATTGATCATACTGAGTGGTGGGTTTGTTCTTGTGAGAACAAGAATTGTATTATCATCTTGGATTTCTTATTTAATGCATACATATAGTGGGGGTTTTTAGCTAAGGCTTTCGCCATATTCTTATTGTGTTATGTGCCATTCATTTGTCTTCTTCTTATTCATATTGTTTTCACTGATCTATTGACTTTCGCTGGTTGAAAGTAGAAGTATATTCTTGTCCTGTGCTTTAGTAAATTGCATGAGCTTATGAATCTATAGGAAATTATATAGATGTATCTAAGGGAAATCAACTGGTAAAACCCCCTTTAGCATGCATGCATTAATTATATGAATAGAGAATATATTACAATTGTTAGCTCCAGCTTTGATCTCAACATGTAAAAGAATAATTATTCTCTTTTCTCAATGAGAAGCTCTGACCTAGACTTAGTCAATTTTTGCCCCCACTTGATCTCCTATTTCCTTGTGAAAATCCTGAGGAAATTAGTCCCTATTCTTTAGCAATTTCCCTTAAAATGATTGCGCAATTCCCAATGATTGATCGTTAATTACATGCAACACCTGTACACTAAAAAATAGTCTACAATTGATGCTACAATGTCTTTGAATATCCACAACAGTTGATAAATTGAAATTCCTTGCATGCATGAGCTATTTTTAGTTGATTGATCAATTAACTGGATGATAAATAAGTTGGACTATTGTCACATTGCACAACTTACCTCCAACTAGTTCTATTAACTATTAGAACTAGATTAAATGAGTAAAACTAGAAATAACTAAATTGGATTGCTACAAATTAGCAATCAACATATGCAAACTAAATTGCAAGCCCACTAACTTGAATTTACTAAGCTAATTGAGTGAAAAGAGCCATGTCACCTCAGTTAACTTCCCACAAGTTGTTTGATAATGTGGAAATTTCAATTTTCCTCAATTTGACCAAGGCTAAGTCAAATTGAGCCTTTCTTGATCCACTTCCCAACACTCCCTCTTAGCAAGAAAGGGATTATCAACCACCCCTATTTTGCACCTATGGAATTCGAACTTCCCTCTTAAAAAATCCTTTATCAATATGTCGACATCTTGTTCCTCTATCGGAATGTATTGTAGAAACATTATCCTCCTCTATGCACAATCCCGTAAATGATGATACTAGATATCTATATGTTTGGATCAATCATGAAATACTAGATTCTCAGAGAGCTTAATCCAACTCTGATTATCAAAATAGATCACACATGGATCCATATCCTGACCAAACAATCACACAAGTATATTTCTCATCCATATCACCTCACATGTTGCTTGAATTGTAGCCATGTCTTCAACTTATATTCAGATGAGTGCCGCAAACCTATGCTTCCTGTTATACTAGAAAATTGTTGCAAACCCAACACTGAAAATTCCATTTGATGTACTCTTTCATCTGGATGAACTCCCTATACAATCTACATTTTTGAAGCCACACAATTTCACTCCCTCTATTTGTTTGTACCATAATCCACACTGGGTAGTGCCTCTAAGGTACCGTAAAACATGCTTAGCTTCCTTCCAATACAATTTGGTCGGCCTAACAATAGCTTGGTTTTAGGAAAAATACTAAGAGGTGGCTGGGGGGGAGGGGGGGGTGAATCATTATTTTTAATTCACTTTAAATTTTCATTTCATATTCTGAATTGTGTACACTAGTTCTTTACGCAACCAACGAGTGTACGTGACTTCAGTGAAGGATAGCAACGTATACCCAATTACTTAATTTATCATAAATATATTAGTGAATTGACTTTAAATATTTAATTATTGATTCATTAACCATCCAATATGCAGTAAAGAATAGATAAATCACAACACATAAGCAACACACGTAAAACGCAATATTTTAGGTGAAAACCCAATGTGTGAGAAGACCATTGATATCATCGTCACTATCTTCTTCTTTTATTATAAAGAAAAGATTAATTACATCTTGTACTAGCACAAACTATTACCCAAATACAATTGGGAATCACAGCTTCGAGAGTCGCTACCAGCTGGAGACTAGCAGCCAGGCTTGAACTACTCGAGCAATGGATGAAAAACAAATGAGCTACCACATTCATTCACGTCAAAAGGGAAAACAAAAAAGTAGCCATTCTCTTGGAAAATATAGGATTTGAACATGACCAAGTCCTACAATCTAGCACCATCAATATTTTACATGACCAAGCTCAATTACAAGCATGCACTGACCTGGTGCACAAGGAAGCACATCTCCCGGATGTGGGTGATCAACAAGGACACTGAGGTGGTGGTCGATTGGGTTGGCATGTGGCTAGACCACATGGCCTTCCACAGACTAGCATAGTGGTCTAAAAAATGCATTCACAATAGCCATAAATGCAATTTAAGAGGGCACCGTCTCCAACCTGTTAATCGCCACCCACTTCCGCTCTATGCAAACATGAATTCCCGTGATAATTTCACCTCTACACCTATCCATCAACCTCTGCCTCTGCAATGCCTCTACCCTCAAGCCACTGCAGCCCCCAACTCCTGCACAACCACCAAGAGACACTGCCACCTCCTATGTTGCATTGATTTCGGCTCCAAAATTCACTTTACCCAAAGCCTCGATTGTCATTGTGGCTTCCATCCGACTGTTGTGGCCACCAACAACCCCCCTCCTTATGAAGTGTTATTGATAATACTAAATAAGTGAGGACCCTCAGTAAAAACATTTTAAAAAATCAATTAGTGTTATATTCCTTTCAGATGAAACTTATAACATCATGGACTTAGGAAAATACCTTTGAAGAATCTAAAAACCTAAGTTTCATAATGAAGAAAGAAAATTCACTCCTTAAGAGATATCGCATCACGCAAAGAATGATAGGGTACCTTCTAATGAGTTAAAATGATAAAAAAAATGTGAGATTGTGATGCGAAAATTCATCGCATCGCATACGTTAAAGAAGCACTCACATTGAAAACTCTAAAATCGCCAATATGCGATATCACATATCGCGCATCGCTAAGAAAACTTGCTCAAAAAGGAAGGCTCCTAGTTACTCAATCACCTGCAAGCCCCGAAAATTGCAAGAAAGCAGCGATAGAAACAAACTGGAAACAGAAGACTAAAGGAAAAGTAGAAGCAGTCCAAGGGTTAACCAAGTTGAAATGGGATTTTTACCAGGTATACATGGTAATGTCAC
>APFE031209594.1:0-11629 GCA_000404065.3 Pinus taeda
CTGCAACTTTTTTGAACTCCCTATTCTACTCAATGCTAGATGCTCTACTCTTCTTGCTTCACCTGCAACTCTAATACCATGTGAAAATTCCACAACAAGAATCCCTACTATGATAACTGATGATATTACTCCTATTTGTTACTTGCAGTTTTCTACGGCAAATATCGTAATACATACACTGCAACCTTCACTTAATTAAATTATAAGCTGAAACATGAAACTAAGCAAGAAAGAAAATACAACACGATAGACACCGTTATTTTTTGGACAAATGTCCTCGGAAAAACCCAATGCGGGAAAACAGGTGCAACAGTTCTGAGGCTTTATTATTATTAAGTAGTAGCAAATTCTGAATACATCTCTGAATACCTCTCAGGTTATTCAGTTATACAGAGAGAAATATTGGCAGAAAGATTTGTGAGATTACCTCACACTATCACTGGAAATCCTGGCTGATCCAACCCCAGAATGATTACCCCTCGACTTTTCTAGCTGCCTCTGTGCAGTATCTGTGTCAGCCCAGTGTCAAGCTCTTTGGGGACAACGACAATCCTTTAGCTGGTTGATTTGCTGCTTAGGAGATTTGATTTTTGCCTCTCTGTCTCACACCTCGGCACCCGGCTTCTAAAACTCGAATTCCATCTGCAAATTTCGGACTCCCTCTTGGCTTTTGCACTGCCTCTGCATTAGCCCCTTTGGCTCAGCGTTGCCACTACTGGATTACTGTCTGCCTCTCTCTGCTTATGATTCTTCGGTTAAGAAAAATCACTCTCTCTTCGGATGCTATCCTTGCCCCTCAACTGCAAGAAATCTCCTCAATCGAATTTCCTCCTGAGAATTTATCACTTCAAAAATTTGATCTCTTGATCTCTCAGTGTGTTTTCCAAATGACCCTGAAGCCCCTTCTTATATCTTTATGTTGGACAACAAATGACCTAGATTAACTCCTAATCAAAGGCTCAGATCGTTTTGACTTGATCTCTGTCTTTTTTAAGAAGTTACACCCACAATTAGATTAATACCCATTAATA
Organism: Pinus taeda; assembly: GCA_000404065.3. Lineage (NCBI taxonomy): Eukaryota > Viridiplantae > Streptophyta > Pinopsida > Pinales > Pinaceae > Pinus > Pinus taeda. The sequence continues at coordinate 1,032 of APFE031209594.1, forward strand.
TTTTAATTTTCCTAAATTTAGACTTAGGAACACCATTAAAAGTATTAATATTTTAATATAATTGTCTCTGGGTGGAATTTCCCAAAACACTTTCTGGGTTCTTTCGAATACATGTGCCCAAGCCTCCCTGCAAAATTTGAGGCCTAGAGCACATCTTATGCTACACCAAATCAATAGCTTGTCCTCAAGCAATTGTAATGAAGGATGCTGAAGTATCCGCTCCCCCTCCCAAGTGGCATCCTCATCTGGTAGGCTCCTCCATCTGATCAGAAACTCCTTAATGACCTTGTTCCTCAAATGCCTCTCCAGGGAGTCCAGAATATCCTCTGGCTCTAGAACTAAGTGCCCCTCATCATCCATAGGGGGTAGCTCTGTAGCTGATGCCATCTGCTACTCCAATGCCTTTTGTAGGCAAGACACATGAAAAATGTTGTGCACCCAACTTGCCAGGGGTAGCTCCAGCTCATACGCTACCTTCCCAACTCTGCAAGTGACTCGATATGGCCCATAAAAACGAGGTTTGAGCTTCTCGGCCCCCCTTCTGCTTGAGTGATGATTCCTGTACGACTGAAGCCTCAAGAAGACCAAATCCCCTACCTCAAACTGCCTCTAAACTCTACGCTGTCTGCATAAAGTTTCTGCTAGTTTTGTGCTGTTCGCATGTTGTCTTTGAGAGCCCGCAAAATGTCTTGGCTCCTGTATCCAATCCTTGGCTCTAGGGGCCTTGCTATCTCCAAACATCACATCAACAAAAGACAATGCATTGTAACCATACAGAGCTCGAAATGGAGACATACCTATGGACATGTGGTACGTGGTGTTGTAGCAGTACTCTCCCAAGTGTAACCACCGTATCTGTGCTCGCTGATGGCCCGTCACATAGTTACGCAAGTAACCCTCCAGCCATTTGTTAACTATCTCCGTTTGCCCGTTTGTCTCGGGGTGATAACTAGTGCTTAGAGTGAGCTTAGTGCCCACCAGTCGGAATAGCTCCTACCAAAATCCCCCCATGAACCTGCTGTTTTGGTTACTGACAATGGTCTTTGGGAGACCATGTAGCCGAAATACCTCCCTGTAAAACAATTTGGCCACTTGTGAGGCTGAGTACTGGGCTAAGATGGCAAAGAAATGTGCAAACTTCGTCAACCGGTCCACCACCACGTAAATGCAGTCCTTGACCTATACTGTGGGCAACCAGGGAATGAAGTCCATTAACACACTCTCACATTTCTCATCAGGGATAGGAAGAGGCTGTAGCAACCCTGTAGGGTGTGACTGCTCACCCTTGTTCCTTTGGCATGTGTCAAACTCGCTGACATGCCTCAGAATGTCATCCTTAAGGCCCCTCCATGCAAAATGCTCTTTGATGGCCTTATACGTCTCTGTGAACCCCTGGTGCCCTGCTAGTGGTGAGTCATGGGTGACATGTAAAATGTTCTCCCTTAATTGGTAGTTGGGCACCAAGTAAATCCGGTCTCTAAAGCAAATCACCTCGTTCATCACCCTGTATCGATCATTTGCCACCGCCCCATCAAGGACCTCACGCAAATTGGTCCTTGGAGTACTCCACCAGTGACTGCGCCCTCCAATCTGGGGTAATGCTTATCAGTGAAAGGGTAGCCGGTCTCTTAGACAATGCATCTGCCATCGCATTTTGCTTCTTTTTGACATACTGAATGTCAAAGTCGTACGCTTGGAGTTTGCTCACCCACTTCTGCTACCTCTCCTGCAACTGCTTTTGCTCCAAGAGAAATTTGAGGCTGTTGTGGTCTGTCTTGACCCTGAACCTGTTTCCCACCAGGTACTGTCTGGACTTGGCTAGTGCATGCATGATTGCTAGCATCTCCATGTCATAGATGGAGTACAACCTCTTGTGGGGCAGTAGTTTCTGACTCTCGAAGGCTATGGGGTGCCCTTCCTGCATCAAAACTGCGCCTACACCCTCTCTGGATGCATCACACTCCAACACGAAGGGATGGGTGAAATATGGAAGTGCCAATACAGGACAACTGCTCATGACCTGTTTTAGGCAATCAAAAGCCTTTTGCCCTGTAGCTGTCCACTCAAAGGCCCCCTTCTTTGTCAAATCAGCGAGGGGAGCTGCCCACTGAGAGAAGCCCTTTACAAACTTCTTGTAGTAAGTGCAGATGCCCACAAATCCCCTCAACTCCGTCACATTCCGGGGCTCTGGCCAATCTCGGATGGCCCTGATCTTCTCCTCACGGGCCTTCACATCATCGTCCCCAATGATGTGCCCTAGGTAGAGTATCTTTGTCAAACTGAACTTGCACTTAGACAGTTTCATGTAGAACTTCTGCTCCTCCAAAATACGCAACACTGTCTCTAAGTGCTACAGGTGTTCCTCCCATGTCTGACTGTAAATCAAGATATCATCAAATACCAATACAAACTTCCGCAGCTGTCTTCGAAACACGTGGTTCATGCAGGATTGGAAAGTGGTTGGTGTGTTGGTTAGACCGAGAGGCATAACTAGGAATTCGAAGTGCCCATAATGGAACCTGAAAGTGGTCTTGGGTACATCCTCGTCCCTCATCCTGATCTGGTGGTACCCTGAATGTAAATCAATCTTGGTGAAGAACTTTGCCCTCCTCATCTCGTCCATCAGCTCATCTATGCATGCGATGGGGTAACAATTCTTCATGGTCTTTTTGTTAAGGGCCTTGTAGTCAATGCATATGCATAGGGACGCATCCTTCTTCTTCACCAGAACAACTGATGAAGCAAAAGGGCTGGAGCTAGGCCTGAAGTGCCCAAGTTCCAACAACTCATGAATAGCTCTCTATCTCATCCTGTTATGCCTTGGGATTTCTGTAAGGAGTAGTAATCATGGCCTGTACCCTCGGCTCCAGCTCAATGGTATGCTCAAATCCTTGGTTAGGTGGTTAACCTGACGATATGTCTCCAAACACCACTGGGTACCTGTCCAAAATGGCCTGTATATCTGGGTGCGGTGGCTTGTGTTGACCCCCAGCCTCTAAAATCCTCAATTCCACAACCCACTCAATGTCTCCATGTCTCAGATCAACATCCATTGCGTGGGCCGAAACAGTCTGTGGAGGGTAAGAGCGCATACCCCGTAGCAAAACTGGTTTTCCATCTAGCACTATGAACTCCATCTCCAACTTCCTCCAATCAATAGTGACTCTGCCAAGCGAGTAGAGCCATTGGACACCCATCACCACATTGGTGTCCGACACATCCACCACGAAGAAGTGATCTGTCACTGAGTAGTCCCCATGGTCACTATCAAGGCTGGAACATAGCGTGTGCACTGCATGGTTCTGTCCCGTGGCACTAGAACCGAGAAACCCTCGAACTCCTTGGTTGTGATACCCCTCCTTTGGACCATCTGTGCATCAATGAAATTGTGGCTAGCCCCATTGTCCATTAAAATCGAGACACGCTGCCCCTGCATGGTTCCCTTGATCCTCATAGTCAAAAACTTGGGTACCCCATGTAAGGATGCAAGGACCCCTCCTCATGGAGCGAAAGGAGCTCCCTTTAGTGGGGGTGGGGGTGGTGGACCCCTCTTTACCTACACTGACCTGTCATCTCCACCCACCTCTAAATCTACATCATTCTCCAAATCACTGTTAGAGAAAACCTCAGTGTAGTGGGCCTTGCGCGCTGTGCATGTATGGCTTGGAGCCCATGGTTCTTGACAGGTAAAATACAACTTCCTCCTTCAGAAGTCTCTCCGGGTCTCCTCATCTAACTGGCCACACCCCTGGTTGGCTCTTGGTGGTGGAGCTCTAGTGTCTCTTCCCCTCTCTTGGAAGCCTTGCCTAGGAGGTAGTGGTGTGTAATATTCCTAGAGAATTTTTACAGTAAATAACAAAGCAAACATAGACATAAAATCACGAAAATCAAACACATGATTTAGACCATGAAATTTCACCAAAATCTGCGTTGCTGAGCCATTTTATTTTTTTTCCACTGGAAAAATCATAATCTTTCATTATGATTGAAAATTACATGTTGTAGATGCCTTTCGGCATATGTTGTAAAAACAGATTTCAAAAATGGTGCTCAAAAAAGATGGATAGATCCTTCATCACCACGTAGGGTGTACGGAAGATGCCTTTCGACATATGCTGTAAATAGAAAAAAATTGCTCAAAAAGAGAATGCATAGATCCTTCATCACCACGCAGGGTGTTTGGATTTCAAGAAATAAAACATGTAAAGCAAAAAATATTTTTGTACAGGTGGGGAAAAGTCAGACTTTTCGCCCTTTTTTCTTCTCAACTTTTCTCCAACTCCCCTGTGACTCTATTGGCGTTAAAAGTGCTAGTGTTGTTTCAGCCACAGGTTGTGTATTGTCTTTATTAGAATCTGATGTGTCTGATATGTGTTGTCTTTTATTTCTGCCCATATCCATAGTATCTGAGGTCCTTACCAGTGTTGTGTCTATATTTTCCTGTGGATTTGTGTCTTCTACTGTTGGTTCTTTATTCATTTGATTAGTCTGGTTGGGGTAAGTGAAATCCATCTCTTCTTCCTCCTCGTCATCCGGGGGAGGTGGAGGGAATTGCCACCCTTTTGCTTGTTTTTCCGTTTTCTTTTTTCTACGATTATCTTTTTTGACTGCTAGACACGTGCTTTGTAGGTGTCCTGTTTGTCGGCAAATTCGGCACTTGAAGGCAGTGTTTTCATAATCTAGAACCTGTGTCTAGCTCCACTGTCTATGCTTCAGCTGGATTTGGTCTGGCAGTCCTTTGCTAAGGTCTACTTCCACACATATTCGTGCAAAAGTATAAATTCTTTCCTCCACTCGCTGGGTGTCCATCTTGATGTAACTCCCAATGATATTTCCAATTCTAGCTATTACTTGGTGATCCCAGAGATGTATTGGGAGGTTGTGTAGCCTCACCCAAACTGGCATCTTGGAGACAACCATTGTGTTTGCATCAAAACCTGGGAACCATGGTGTGATGAAGAGCCGAGTGGATCCCCAAAACCATGGTCCTTCCTGTATTACTATGTCTCTATCTATTTTTGATAAAAATTTTACTATGAAAAAACCTTTGGAACAGAGATGTATTTCGTAGTGTGTGGTCTAGTTCGTGAAGATCCAGTGAAATAGATCAGCAGGTTTGGGCCAAAAGCTGTTAAATCTACATATTATTGTTTGTTTTTCATATATAGTGCAATACTCCTTTATTTCTGGTGCATCTATATTGTATTCTGGAGTATGATTCAGCTGTTCCACAATGTATGGCCTGGTGTCCATACCTGATTGATTCGGTGATGCTCCTTCTACATTTTTCCCTTGTAGAATGTTTTTGAAGGAAATGTTGCCTGGTTTTTTCCCTATTGAACCAGTACCACTTCCTTCAACCTTGTAGGGATTCCTGCGATTGACGGATGCGCCCCCTCTTATTCTCAGATTGAGAATGATTGTTGATAGGGGTGCAATTTTTTATTCCCAGAGGTATTTTGAGTCTTGTAGCACTCTGCCCTCATGTATCAGATTTTGAGATCTGATGGGGTATCCCAGCTGTTGCTTTATAATTTTCTGCAGTTGCTTGACAGAATCTGTCTCTTTTACCCAAATTATTTTCGATTTTCCTTCTGGGATTTTTACAAATACTTGGAAACCTCTTCCCAGGGGTCTAGATCTTGAATTCGTCAGATCTAACCCTGAGATTCTACTCTGTGCCTTTTGCTCACCTCTGGACAACTTGTATAGTGAGTGGGCTTCTAGATCTGGCCAACATAGGGGTCGATCTACAGTATGCAGGTCTGAATCGAAGAGTCCAGGGCTCGATCTGTGCAACATATCCCGGATCAAGGAATATGTTGTCCAATCGGGGCTCAATGGCGGCCGCTCGAACAGGTAAAAAACAAGATCTGCATTGTATAGGTGCCTGATCCGCGAGCATTTCTGAAGCAAAGTTTACCCTTTTAATCCATTCGGGAGTATATCAGTGATATTCGCCACTTGAAGAAACACGATTTGCAGCAGATCTGGCCGGATTCGCACCTCTGTGCTTCTTATAAACCCTAATCGCAGCGAATAACATGAAACCCTTACTCTCGGCGGCACGAAGATGACCAGTGCGAGTCCTGCGATTTCAGTCTTCTTGCTTATGGAATCATCGAAAGTTTGGCTGACATGGGAAAGGCGGAGAGCCATTGCCGTCGCAGGGATCGAAACCAGATCCAAAAATCTCCCGTCGCAGAGCTCCTTCCCAGCCACCTATCACTGATTGAAACAACAACCCTCCTATTCCCTGAGCCATTTTATTATAATAAGAAGAGGGCACAATGAGGCGCTGGAAAGAGTGCATCTGGGCTTGCTCAAGGCAAACTAGCTAAGCTTAAATGAATAATAAGAAATCCCTCATCAAATCCGCTGCTATGCTGCTCTCTCCTAGCTCTGCGTTGAAACTACCCATAAAATATGTTGATGGCTGCCAAGAACTGCTACTAGGGTCTCCTCTGGTGCTCAGAAAATTCCAAGAAATTAGCCGCGAGCTCTCCACCAATAACCCACAAAAACCCACGAAGGAATTGTCCAAATGTTGACCTTGGAATTTCTGTCCAATTTTCCCCTAGCTCCCCTCGCTGCTAGCTGAGTTGGGACCCCGGTTCGACCCCTCAAATCTGCCCAGAAAATTTTGCTAAATTAATCTTGGCCTCTCCTTAATAAGACCAGAAAAACCCAGAAAGGGTTTGTACTAGTTTTGACGCTCCATAATTGTTAAATTGGCAACTAGGGCCAAACTCCATGTGGGTTGGCTTATTTATGGCAGCTGATATTTTTATTGGATCCCTCTCGTCGAGAGGTGTAGGATTGATCTAAAGATCATCCGATTCCGATAAGTATTTATGGATATGAATTTGTTTTGATTATGGAATTATTATCAAGCCGACCAGCACTTATGTAGGCTCTAGAAGCCCAACCGACGTGTCTATTCATCATATATGTTTTAGTATAAATATAGAGGACTTGAATTCATTTCAACACACATTCTTGATGTGATCTCCTCTCCACGTCTTGGGTTTTTGGAGAAGAGTCACAAAAGGAATACATTGTCCTTCTTTGATGATGCCCTAGCTACAAGTATGATGCCCTAATCTAGCGATTATACGCACAGTTAAGTGATGCCCTAGATACAATTATGCGCTGTCAATAAAAAGGAACCGCAGTCAAAGCATATGGAATAATACGCAGTTCATAATGGAAATGATCATGGTTCATACGCAGGACATATCATGCTGTTCAAGATATATATGGAGACATATATATATATATATATACACTCTCTGTTCATGGTTCATGACATATACGCTGTTCATGGTTCATGACACATACGCATGACATATATGCTGTTCATGGTTCATGACATATACGCATAACATATTACGCTGTTGATGGTTCATGATATATTATGCTCTCTACATAGTCAACGTAATACCCTCATCATTTACGCAGGGCAAAGAGACCATGCTGGCAAATTCCGCACACAATGAAGGCAACATACACGCTGGAAATTATGCAGGCAATGAATAAACAACACAGCAAGACGCAACAAGATCACACTGGCAATGAAGACAGTCACACGCTGTAAATGGAGACACTTAGCCGCAGTAAGGTACTTACTATCTCACTAAACAGCAATAGCCACATGAATAAGCAAATCTCGGATGGATGAAAAAGGACTACGTATTAACATATGATATCAGTTTATATATGTGTGTTGATCTGTGCTCCTGCTAGCTTAGCAGTAATGTCTTGGTATCAATTTAATGATGAGCTTCTCAAACAACAGTGATCTCTCAGTTATCACTACAGTTTCTATATCATGTTTGTGTAATCATAATGAAATTGTCATTATAATAATGTAGCCCTAAATATCTAACAAAGAGCACAGTGAAGATCTCAATAGATCTCATCATTGGAAGGATGCTGCTGTAACAACTTCAAAAGATACAACAAGCATGATCTCAGCAATGGTACAACTGTGATGAATGATGCAACGGGCAGCATCATGATAAATGAGATCATGATGTATGGGCAGCATAATGCAGATGATGGACAGGATGATGTATGGGCAGTGTGATTTAGATCATGGGCAGCATGATGCAGATCATGGACAGCGTGATGTATGAGCAGCATATGATGGGATGTATGGGTAGCATAATGATGGGAGCATGAGCAGCATGATGATCATGGGCAGCATGATGGTGCTACACAGTAAGGGGCAGCCAATGGACGAGATGCAAAACGATGATAGGTGAAGGAGTCACCTTGAGAATCAGTTGAAGCAGAATGTCTTCAACTGATCTCATCATGATACGAAATGATCTATGCTAGATCTAGATAAGTCAAAGTAATGACTTCTGTTGTAAATGTACTCTCTCTCTCTCTGTGCTGAACTTTGAAGATAAAAGAAGATTTGATCAAAGGGTTTCCCCACACATTGTGGGGTTTGTCCCTGGCTCGCGCCATATCTTGTGTCCTCTTGTCTTGGCTTGTCTTCTGCGTTTTTTATTTATGTTCTATCTGCAGTTTATCGTAATGCTGATGTGATTGCTAACAGTGAAAATTTAAATAAATTGCTCAAGCATAGAACATACCTAAAATTAACATGGTATCGGAACTGAGGTGAAGACAATGCCCAAGCAAGAGTGAAAGAGCAATCACCGAGGACAGTTGGGACAAGACACAAGGATCAATGGGTTCCTCATAATTCACCTAGGGTGAAGTTAAAGCAGAGAATGTTATCAGAATGGCGCAACGGAAGATTCTGATGGTCCATCTTAAGATCACTCCATTGGGAAGTTCAGATCTAAGGGTGGAAGGAAAGGTAGATGCCTTGTTGAAATAAGTTCGGTCGTTATGCGAACGAGTGTCTGAATGGCAGAGACATCTCTTGATGAAGATAACAATCATTCTTGGGACATCTTCAAAATTAAAGGAATGACTGGTAATGCTGGTCATCAAGGAAATGGTCGACTCTTCCACGAAAGCAAGAAACCCCAGAATCTCTTTTATGTACCTGATTGCAAGAAGAACCTGATGTCCATCTCGGAAATGGAAATCAAAGGTTACAAGATGGCACTTATCAATGGAAAGGTACGTGTTGTTAAGATGTTTTGAGTTCTGGGTTGTATCAAGTTGCAGGAAGTCCACTGGGGACCATGTCCGTTGACTCAGCACCGGAGGTCTGTGAGTCAGATGGTGACTTGAATGCCTAAATTCAAAAAGGGAGCGTGCAGGTACTTGTCTGAAATGTACTGAAGGAAAATATTATAAGGGGACCATTCCCCTCATGCAGCAGGTCCACAGGCTTGGAACAACTCGAGGAGTTTAAGACTCATGATCAGGAATCTCATATATACAGGTGGAAGAAAGCCCTCTATGGCTTGAAGCAAAACACCTCGGGCATAGTATGAGAGGATTGATAGCTGTCTAATGCAGCTGAGACTCACTAGGAGTGAAACCGATCCAAACCATTACTCGAAGGTTGTGGATGATGAACCTCTCATACCGGCACCCATGTCTGACAGGTGCAGACCCTCTCATTTATAGGAGACAGAGGGAGTTGGATTCTGAATGCGAGAAGATAAGCTGCAAGCTTGTGACTACCTCAAGGATCTTAACTTTCAGAAGTTATATGGTAGTGATGTCGGACCTGATTTGGGAAATGCCTCTGAGTTTCATAAACTCATTCGCGTTGATGTTCTTGGAGAACCTCTGTCCGGACATCTGTGTTGCAGTTAACATGATGAACTCATATTTGGTTGAGCCTCACTGGATTGGTGCCAAGAATCTTTTGAGACATCTTGAGGGCACAATCTCTCATGAATTGAGATACACTGTCGGAAATATGAAACCACAGGATTATTCAGTGGGCAGGCAGTGTGGAAGATCACTAGAGCACTTCTCAGTGCTGTTTCTCTTTGGAATCTGCTTCGATATCCTGGATGAGCAGGAAGAAGAAGTCGGTGACTCTGAGCACCACCAAAGCAGAATATATTGCTGCTAGCATGACCTCGTGTGAGGCAGTCTGGTTGCGAAAGCTCTTCAGTGAGCTGTTTGAATTTACATTGGATACCACTGTGATAACCAGAGATGGGATTCGATTATTGAGGAATCCCGTATTTGACAATTCTCCAGCAGATAGACATCATCTGGGATATGGTAAGTCGATGAGCAAGGAGGCTCCATTGCACTAAGATGATGTATAGGACAGAGCCCTGAGGAAAGATCAAATTTGTGATTTTCCCGAACGACTTGGAGTCGTTGAGAGACCTTTGTAAAAGGGTCCTGCATGTTGCTTACATTGAGCTCTGGGAGCTCTGGGGGGCTTGCAGTTCTACTGGAGCAACATACGACCACAGGGTGACTCACCCTCCCCTGGTTGGTGCGCACTGGAACAAGATGATTCGCTCTCTTGTGGAACAAGATGATTCGCTCTCTTGTGGGACAAGATGATTCGCTCTCATGTGGAACAGGATGATTCGCTCTCCTGTGTAGCAGGATGATTAGTTCTCCTGTGAGGCCTGGATTGATGTGTTCTCCATGGCGGTTGTAGCGGGATTGATGTGTTCTCCTGTGAGGCCTGG
>APFE031209594.1:27535-49328 GCA_000404065.3 Pinus taeda
GGGACAATAGTAGAAGAATTGACTCAGGAAGAATTAATGGAACAAAATGTGAAAGATCTTGAAAAAACTCTTGACTTGGACTCTTGTCAACAGGTTTTCAAGCAAACAATCGAGACAGAGGAAGGCACCTCAGCCACACAGCACATCCAAGAAACTCCAGCAACAACTGCCAAAGGAAAGGAGAAGATGGATGAGCATCAAGAAGCAGAAATAGGGCAGCCCAGTACCACAAAGTACCAGCAATCAACACAGGCTCCTCCCCTGCAAACTGAACAAATTCAAAACCCAGTATTGCAGACCCCTCTAAACAGTGAGAGAGGGAAGAAAAGGGACAGAGAAGAAATAACACCCCCTACAGGGTCAGTGCAGCAACCAGAGGCCAAGAGGCTAAGGACAGACCCTGAAGCTGAAGGAGAAATAAGTGAAGAGCTGGAAGGAAGCCAAAACAGGGAAAGGCAAGTAAGCCAACAAACAACCACCAGCTCAGTCCATCCTGAACATCCCCAACAGCACACAGTGGAGGTATCTTCCTCCAAACAGCAGGGACAGAAGCCAGCCACAGTCAAAGAGGGGTTTATAGAGATTAAGGCTCAGAATGAGCTATTGAGAGTACAGCTATATGAGCAGTTCCTCAACACCACCCCAGCCAAAAAACAGAGATTAATGGCTGCCTTTGACTTCAAGGATGAAAAGATGATATTTACTCATCTTAAACCAAAAGTCCCACACCCAAAGACTCCAGATGACTACCACAAAACTAATATGGAGGTCTTTGCCAAAGACATACACCCCATGGACCAAATAGAGCTGCACAAGCAAACCGGGGAAATGGTGTATGCCACACTTGTTGATAGGGCAATGCTGGCCCATCAGCTAAAAGAATCACTGAAGCACACCAACCGACAGCTGGATTTGGAAAGACTGTCCTCCTCTGCCAAAGACAATAGAATAAAAACTTTGGAGGACATAATTGTTGAGCAAGGCTATGACCCAAAGGATCCAAAGGGTGTCAAGGCCCTTATGAAAAAGAAGGAGGATGACATAGCTGCATTAAGGAGGCAGGCAAAATTGCCTCCTACTATCCATCCTGACACAGCACAACTGGCCCAGGAAAAACAGGTGGACCAAGCTATGGAATTACTCCTGGCTATGAACCAGAGGATAGTGGAGATGGAGGCAGAATTGGAGAAGGCCATGCAGGAGAAACAAGGGGTAACTGCCTCCCAGCCACCTCATACCTCCACAAACATTCAATCTGCCCCTCCAGCTCAAACAGCAGCAGCTCCTATCACTACTCCAGCACCTACCACTGCTACATCAGCAACTGGAGCAACCGTGGGGGCCACAGCAGCAGCAGAATCCAGCCTGAGCATGGAAAAAATGATGAAGGTTGTCAAGGAGCTGGAGGACCAAGTCTCAGAAATAAATGTCACCAAGGAGAAGCTGGCCAAACTGGAAGCCAGTTATGACAAATCAAAAATGACCGTGGCTGAAAGAGAGAGGGAAGTGAAAGCCCTGAAAAAGACTATTGCAGAGCTGGAAAAGCAGCTCAGTTTTGACAAAGTAACAGCAGAAATCAAGCAGGTGATATGGACTGCCATTGGACAAGCAATCACTAACCAGTGGGAGTACATTGTTGCCATATATGAACAGATAGGGCTCATTGGCAAGGCAAAGAAGGAACTATACAGAGCAAGAAATGAGCTAGGCAATATGGCAGACCTTGCCCCAAAGATGATAGAAATCTTGAATTATAGAAATAGTTCTCAGCTGATCCAGATGGGAATCGCTAACAGAACTGAAACTATTTCCATAATTAAGAGGACTACAACGATGAAGAACCTAATTCAAACACTGGACAGAAGGGTACATGATATGCAAGCAGATATTACTAAGTTCCAGAACAGGTTCACAGCCCTGCAGGACAAAGGGCTCCCCAGTTTAGAGGAATCAGGAAAACTTCTCTCTTATGAGAAGTACATCAAAAGAATAAGCACTTTTTCAGCCATGCAGATTGCTGAGGCTTCTGGGTCATCTACAGCAGGCCCATTAACAGGACAAGTCCTTTTTGATAAATTAGATAATTTGTTTTTTATCAAAAATGAGGTAGCACATTTATTTGAAAAACCTCCCGATTTCTATAAGTACACTGACGCTGATGAGACCGTAGGGTCAATTTTGAAGCACCAGCTTCCTCATCCAGGTAATTGGCAGGACTTGGTAAAGTTACTTTTAAACCAAGGCTGAAGAAGAATAAACTTTTTTGCAGCAACACAGCCCATATTGCACCTATAGATGGACAAAGCCACGACAGCAAGCACAAAGACACTGAGCCAACTCAGTACAGGTACTCGGCATCAGCATCAACATCAGCAGGTACAGTTGGCGGGGCCAAGAAAGATACAGAAAATCAGAAGTAGTAAAGCACTTCAATGCTCCATTTACGAAAAGCCGCGCAGTTAACTCCGTAGTACTCAAAGGTCGACAGGTTATCTTGTCAGGAGTTAATAGCTTTAAAGAAGCATTTACACTTGTAATAACTTCTCATCTACTTTCTCTGTACAAGTGTAAGAGATTTTTTCCTCTCAGATGACTCCATCCCTGAGACGTTTTTGTATGTAAAACTCTATATATTCACCCTCGCGTTTGTTGAGAGGGGTTGGACTCCGGATGTAAGAATTTCTTCGGATATCTTCTCTGCATTTCTGATATTGTAAACCTTCAGACAGTTTAATACAAAGGCAGTGGGATTTCTTCAATGATGTGTTGTCTCTTGATCTCTTGATGGCGTGTGGGTTAAAGCAGCAAGATTCCTGTGCATTACATGGTTCAAATAAGTCTTCCTCGTGACTCTTTATTCTACCTGTGTTTCCCGTTATTACATATGTATCTCATGTTTTCTATGTATGTATCTCATGTTTTCTATGTGTTTAAACTCTAGATAGCAAGGAAAAAGGATAGTATCAGGACTTAGTTATTGACTACCCTGACCTCAATCTGAACTATCTCTTATGTTTTCTTCTGATAAGGTGTTTTAAAGCGTAATTCTTAACTGCTGCCTTTAAACAACCATATCCTCACTGTGTATTGTTGTTATAGGAATTCAAGTCATTGCTCCTAGGATAACAAGCCTCTTTCATAAATATACAGCTTAAGTAAGGAAATCTTAAATGCTCATTACTAGTTGTTTTCACCTCATTCTCAATATTCACAGTTTGTTTAATGAAATGCACATAGGCCCTATAGTTTTACCTCCTCACAAAAAACAAGATTTCAAGAGAAAACAGTCCTAGACCCCATTGCCCAATGGATTAATCTTCCCTGCTGATATATTTTAAAGGAAACAGAAGCATCCTCCCAACCAAATACACAAAAACAACCAAAAACTTATCTCATAACTAGCCTATAACCCTCACTGAAAGCAGTGACAAACCTGATAGAGAGAGCCCTCTCTGACTGCAGCTGGGCTAGAAGCTGCGGCCCAAAGATTGGTTAGTGGTTACCCCGGCCGTATTCTCTTAGGAGTCAAAGAGAACAACCTGGGTGTTAACACCTCCCAGTGTCTCATCTTCATTCCAGTAATACAAGATTCTTTTGTTGTTACATGTTCAATCGCCATCTTCTCCTCTGTTCCAAGCTTGCACTTGAATAGGTTATTCATGTTTTCTTTTGTGTCTAATGCCAGATAACTGTCATCTTATCTCTGCATTGATAAATTAGATTTGCAAGCTTCATTTACTCTCTGTAGCTACCCATTCATATGTGTTTATGTATGTATCTGCTGGTACAGTCAGTATTCTCCATCTATCCATTGAATCTATAAACTATTGAGCATTAGTGGTCTAAAGGCTTGTCAAGCTGAGGGTGTTCATGCATGTCTTGAGTGAAAACAAAGTTGAAACAGTCATCTGACTTGATCCAAACCATCATCCATTCCAATAGTTTCGAGAATGATATTGAAGATCTATATGTTACCAGGCATCTCCGAGCTACAACCTAGGAGAGTTTCCTGGAGTGCTAACGAACCAAATAACTAAAGTCTAATACCACTGATTTCCTCTACCTCTCTAGATGTAGATGCTGGTGGAGTTGGCAGTGGACTTTACTGTGCTCTAGAAGCTAAAGAATTAGGAGCTATAGGAGGTAGACCACGTCCTTTACTGGTGACAGGGGTAGCTTGGGTAGGTTGTGTCACCTCCTCCTCATCAAAAAATCGGAGATTTTTTTTTTCAAGATTTTTTCCCAAAAACTTGTGATTTTTACAAAAAAATCGTGATTTTTTCAAGTTATCACGAATTTTTGTGAAAGAAAAATTAGCGTAAAAATCGGGCAATAATATCGCCAAACTCAAAAAATCGCAATTTTCAGATATTATCGCGATTTTCGCAACAGTAATTAAATTACAAGATGAGTCAATTTCCAAGTACAAGAAAAATTGAACTTGTTGCAAAATTAAAAGGAATTACAATGCTTGCATCCAAAATGCCTCTTGAAATAAGATTTGCTGCATGAGTGCGATATGCAATTGCGATGACCATGGGCTTCTGATGTTTGCGATCACTGATATCGGCAATCGTTGATTGCAAGTTGCTTTGTCCTTCCCTGCCGCTGCTCTTAGGAAACTGCGATTAACCTCCCCTTGGTCTTTTTCTCTTTGTTTTATGGCTTTCAAAGGGTATCTTTAAATTGCTCTAACTTCTGACCCAGGAGTCCATTTTTAGACTTCCACCTACCGTTGGAAAGCTTATTCCAAGCACTATTGTTAAGTAATGGTATGTTCTATGCTTAGAGAAATTTACTTTTTTTTCTTATTATTATTCATAGATTAGCAATCACATGTGCATACGTAAAGTGTAGATAGAACATTAAACGATCAACAAAAAACAAGCCAAGACAAGAGACACAAGATGTGGCGGCTAGCCAGGGACAAACCCCACAATGTGTGGGGAAACCATTTGATCAAATCTTCTTTTATCTCAATAATTCAGCAGAGAGAAATAGTACAATAAATCTGATTTATATCAGCAGTAGCAAACCCTAGATCAACAGCATCAGCATTAGCGACTTCATCATCAAAACTAGGGCAGTCGATATCTCGCAAACCGACCGTCGGATCGGCTTGATTCCACCACCAAAAAATGTGGCCTTCAGAGGAGGTCCAGATGAACCTACAACACAGTTCAGAGGAGGAGATCTGATGGTCAGCGTTGGTCAAACTTTGGATCTGTAGTTGCAGCTTCAGGTTCAACGACTTCCTTCCACATGTGTGTGAGAGAGAGTCTATTTCTGCGCAGGAGAGAGAGAGAGATATGTGATGAGATGAGTGAGTGCAAATGAGGAAAAGTCCTCCTGTGTTTATACACAACTGTTGATGTTTGAATAGATGCGACTGTTAGGCTTCTAAGCCTACATGAGCTGTAGGTCGGCTTGATAATAATTCCATAATCAAAATAAATTCATATCTCCATAAATACTTATTAGAATCGAATGATCTTTAGATCAATCCTACACCTCTCGACAAGAGGAATCTAATAAAAATATTATCAGCCATGAATAAGATGACACACATAAAGTTTGGCCCTAGTTTCCAATTTTAACACTCCCTCTCAATTAGGGAGAACTTCATCTGCAGTCTGTCTGTCGGTCGCTATTATTCATCCATCAAATGCACTGCCCTATACAACTTGACCCTTGCCCTGCTCTGGTCTATTCTGCCTATTCTGCTTTGTCTTGTTCTGCCCTGTACTGATCTGTACTGCTCTGCTCTGTTCTGCTCTGCTTTGCTTTGTTCTGTCCTGCTCTACTTTTGTCCGAATTATGAAGAAGAAGAAATGATCGAGGATGTATCATATTGACTCAAAGTCAGTCTCAGAGTACGTACCACTGCTCCCAGACCAGTCTCAACAACCCAAAGTCAGCGTCATAGTGAGTACAACTCCTACCACTAGTCCCAGACTAGTATCATCCTCCACTGACTCAAAGTCAGTCTCAGAGTGCGTACCATTGGTCCCAAACTAGTCTCAACCGACCCGAAGTCAGCGTCATAGTATGTACCACTCTCACTAGTCCCAGACCAGTACTGCACTGACCCGAGGTCAGTCTCAGAGTATGTACCACTGGTCCTAAGCCAGTGTTAACCAACCCGAAGTCAGCATCATAGCGGGTACAACTCCTACCATTAGTCCCAGACCAGTATCATTGATGCCGGATCAATGAAGGACATCCTAGCATAGGGAGTACGGTAGATACAACGATGCGTCCATCGGTACTACTATGGTCCCTAACTTCATTTCCCTGCTCATTGATTAGATGAGAGGTACTTCCCATGAGTCCCAGACTACATGGGTAGGATGCCTTGACAGGAGAACTTAATCAATCCCGTCCTCATAGGAGAACTAATCATCTTGCTACACAATCGCCATGGAGAACACATCATCCAGGCCTCACAGGAGAACTAATCATCCTGCTACATAATCGTCATGGAGAACACATCATCTAGACCTCATAGGAGAACCAATCATCCTACTACATAGTCGCCACGGGGTGTACATGTACACCACCAGGGGATAGTGGATCACCCTGTGGTCATATGTCGCTCCAAGAAGTACCCCGCACCCCCTCGGAGCTCCAGAGCTCAATGCATCATACAGGACCCTCATCGGAGGGTCTTTGAACAACACCAAGTTGTTCTCGGAAAGTCTGGAATTTTACTTTCCCTAGGGGATTTGTTAGAATGTCGGCGACCTGTTCATCTATACTGATATGTTGGAGCCTGGTAGCTCCCCGCTACACCATATCTCGAATATAGTGGTACCTGATATCGATATGCTTGGAGCGATCATGAAATACGAGATTCTCTGTCAGACGAATCCCACTCTGGTTGTCACATAGGATCACGGTGGTATGCAATGTAAATCCAAACAGCTCACTGAAGAGCTTTGGCAACCAGACTGTCTCACAGGAGGCCATGCTAGCAGCAATATACTCTGCTTCGGTAGTGCTCAAAGCCACCGACTTCTGCTTCCTGCTCATCCAGGATATCGAAGCAGATCCCAAGGAGAAGCAACACCTGGAAGTGCTCTTACGGTCCTCCACATTGTCTTCCCAATCAGCATCAGTGTATCCAAGTGGGCTCACATCTCCGGTAGTGTATCTTAACCCATAAGTGATTGTGCCACGAAGATATCTCAACAGACTCTTGGCACTAATCCAATGTATGTGGTGAGGTTCAACCATATGTTGACTCAACATGTTGACTGTGAAGCATATATCTGGACGGGAGTTCACTAAGAACATGAATGCTCTAACGAGTTGCCGATACTCGGTAGCATTTCGTAAAACAGGTCCAGCAGCACTACAGCTTAACTTCTTGAAGTCAAGCTCCATCGGGGTAGTTACAAGCTTGCAATCTACCATACCAAATCTTTCCAATATCTTCACCACATATTTTCCTTGAGATAGGAAAATTTCCCTTGGCTTCTGGCACACTTCAAGTCCTATGTTCTTCATTTCAAATTTAGAAGCCAACTCCCTCTTACATTTGTGAATGAGAGGGTTTGCACCTGTTAGAAAGAGGTCATCCACATACAACACCAGTATGAGAGGTATGTCATCTTCAACCTTAAAATAAAGGTTAGGATCGGCTTCACTCTTAGTGAATCCTAGCTTCATCAAGTAGCTATCGATCCTCTCATACCATGCTCGAGGTGCTTGCTTCAGCCCATAGAGAGCTTTCTTCAACCTGCGTACATGAGATTTTCGATCATAAATCTAAAATCCTTCGGGTTGCCCCATGTAGACCTCTTCTTTGATCGAACCATGCAAGAGCGCAGTCTTGACATCCATCTGATGTAGGTTCTATCCTTGTGAAGCCGCAATGGCTATGATCGAGTGGGTGGTCGTATATCTGGCAACAGGTGCAAATATCACATCATAGTCTATACCTTCCTTCTGGGAGAAACCACGAGCAACAAAATGAGCCTTATACTTTTCAGTACTTCCATCTGCTACATGCTTTATCTTGTAAAGCCATTTAGAAGTGACAATTTTCTTGTTCGGGGGTCTGGGAACTACTTCCCAGACATCATTCTTCATAATAGACTGATATTCTTCGGTCATAGCATCCTTCCATACTTGATGCTTGACAGTATCTAAGAATGATGAAGGCTCATTTTGTATGATCGTGCTCATGATGGTTAGGTATCCCTGGTACCTGTTAGGTTTTTTACTTTCACGGAAGGTTCCTCGGGGTGCAACATGTCCTTCAACATCATCAAGTAGCCCCCTAAGCCATGTAGGCCTCTTCCTAGAAGAGGAACGCTCAGGTGTATAAATAGGATCCATAGGTTTCTCAACATCAGGCATTGTTACATCATACCCATAGAAACTTCGGAAGTCTTTGATCATAGAGCATGGCACGGACAGCTTCCACAATCGTATGGTTCTTCCTTTCCGCCACACCAGTCTGCTCTGGAGTATGTGGTGTAGTAGTCTCCCTCTTAATGCCAGCCTCAAGTATGCCTGAGTGAACCAACTGTAATATATCGGAGGTCTTGCTTTGGCTTGAGGGCAATGGTCCCCTGTTGAGCTTTCCTTCGGCACATCCTGGACATACACCTTCTTTCTCTACTCGGAATTCGGGCATCCCTGTCACCATTTGTCTTACATCAGGTAGAGCTTTATAATGAAGGTGGGCAAACCTCCGATGCCAAAGTTCTGACTGAAGAGATGTGTCATAAGACATGACACCTAGTAGACTTCCATCGACCTGATATAATGAATCAACATGAAACCCAAGAGTAAAGGCATCTTTAACATTATTTTTCCATACACGTATCTTGCGATCGCTGAAGGTTACCTTGTAGCCTTTGTCTTCCATTGCCGAGATGGACACTAGGTTCTTTTTGAGGTCAGGTACAAATAATACATCCTGTAAGTGGATCGTATTACCTTGATTCAATTTGAGAGAGACATTGCCTACACCTTTCACGGGATATTTCATATTATCTCCAAGGACAATTTCCAGGTTAGTTTCTTTCTCTGTCAGATTATGGAGAACATCTTTGTAACCAGTGAAGTGCCTTGAGGCACCACTATCAATGAGCCAACTTCCCATTGAGTCCGAAGGAGCAGAGGTAGATAGAGTAGCTGGTAGATAATATTCATCCTGCTTATTTTCAATAATGTTGGATTCATACCTGGAATTTCTAGCCTTCTTGAATGGTTGTCCTCTTCCTTGATTTCTAGCATTCCTTTTGCCTTTGCTATTGAATTTTCCATTCCTTTGATTGCCATGAGAGGGATTTTGATCATCGTCCCGGTGTGAGTCCTTTCTATCAGGGCACTCCCTTGCATAGTGACCTACTTTGTTGCAAATGTAACATCGTCCTTTTCTTCCACCCTTAGGTTCAGCCTTTCCTTTTGATTTAGTCCCGAAATTATTTCTTTTCTTAGCATGAGAAGAAAAGGCAGCAGGAGGACCTTTAGGCATGGGCATTTCTTGCTCTTCTACCCTTGTTTCTTCTTGAATGCATCTAGCCATTAATTCCTCGAAACTAGGAATTACATTATTGTTCAGAAGATAGTCCTGAACACGTACCATTCGGATGGTAATCCTCCAAGAGTCATGTGTGCCATTTCTCTGTCAGTAATAGTCTCCCCAATAGATAGGAGATCGTTCCTAATCTCGGTGATTCTTAAGAAGTATGCTTGCATACTCTCATCTTTACCCTTCTTAATTTCCTTCAGCTTATTTCTATGAAACAAAACTTGATTTGCATCATTAACTTTAAATAAACTCACCAGTCTATTGTAGATTTCCCTTGGAGGTGTTCAAGTCAGAGATGTAGGCCACCAAGCGCTTGTCAATAGAGTCCCGAATGATCTTCTTTGCTTTGACTTCTCCGGTTTTCCATTTGTTCCTTGCAACAGTGGATGCATTTGATGGAGGCTCAACAATATTGCCTCTCACATGGTCCAACACTCCTTGATCTTCTAGGGTTAGATTGATAGACATCTTCCATCCGTGATAGTCAGCTTTCTCACGGAGCTTGTCCTCGGCAGGAAAGAGTGATGAGGACCCCATAGTTCTTTTAGGATAGCCTTGCCAATCTTCTCTTCGGTGATTGCTCTTGCTCTTGCTTGGGCTTTGTCTTCACCTTAGCTCTGATACCATGTTAAGTTATGGTATGTTCTATGATTAGTGCAATTTACTTTTCTTTCCTATTATTATTCATAGATTAGCAATCACATGTGCATAAGTAAAGTGCAGATAGAACATTAAACGATCAACAGAAAACAAGCCAAGACAAGAGACACAAGATGAAGCTGCTAATGTTGATGCTGCTGATCTAGGGTTTGCTACTGCTGATATAAATCAGATTTATTGTACTATTTCTCTTTGCTGAATTATTGAAGATAAAAGAAGGTTTGATCAAAGGGTTTCCCCACACATTGTGGGGTTTTGTGGCTTTCAAAGGGTATCTTCAAATTGCTCTAACTTCTAATCCAGGAGTCCATTTTTGGACTTCCACCTACTGTTGGAAAGCTTATTCCAAGCACTATCAGTGGAGAGGGTCCGACTTAGCTTTGAGAGCTTCTGTGGCTTGGAAGATGGCTGCAAAATTCTTTGTTCTTTGGTACTTTTTTTACAACTGGAACTTTGTTTTTAGAAGGTGACAACAGGACAGATCGTTTAAATGGAATTTTGTAGTTTCTTAATGAGCAAGCGCTGCTGAAATCAGAGGTTTACTCATGAGAGCTTAAAGCATTTTCATATCAGGTGATTGGGCAGCTTGCTCAACGAGCACTACAACTTTTCAGAGAAAATATAGAAATAGCAGTGTATCTTTTTCAAGCTCTGAAGGAGGATCCATCTAGTCCTTTCATAGCGCAAAATTTTGAAGGGAAGGCTAAATTGTATATCAAAGAATAACAATTGGAAATCAACAGGAGTTGTTAGCTTGAAATTATTTGAATAAATACATAGAGCAGAGGCAGAATGTTTGGTATTGATTAAAGATGATTATGAAATTTTAACATTTAATGCCTGAGAAATCTACATTAGCAAATGGTTATGAACTATCCTGTTAGGATAATTTTATTAGAGGTATGAAAGATTTCTTGGCAGATGAATAACAAGAGGCGCTTCTAGAGACACTTTGGAAAGTGTATATATGCACAACCTGTGGTTGTCATCATCCAGATTGGGCTTCATTAGATTTGGTATTTTATTGTGGATTGAATATTCTAATATTCATACAGACCTGGGTGCCCATATGTCAATGGTGCTTCTTTGAGAAGAGACAAGCCTTGTTTCTGAAGGAAGATGGTGCAAAGGTACCTCGACAGCAAATGGAGATTGCCCAAGCAAAAGTGCTTATAAGAATGCAAAACAAAATAATGAATGTTTAAAGAAGGGTTTGGTTTTTCAAATTCTCGATATGGTGTTGATACGAATACGAAATGGTTGGATTTGATTATTTTTATGTGCAAAGGAGACATTCTTTGCTTGTATCAGTGGTCAATAGCTGTCATGGTTTTAATTCATATACATCAAGGAAAGAAGAGCCTTCTATTCTCCTTTGAGAATCAAGGTAACAAGTGGCAAAACATATATTGAGTATTCAAATCAACAATCAGATAAGGAAAAGACAAGTGGCACAATATTAGCAAGTCGAAGATTACTTTCAGATTTCTCATCAAGAGAATCAGCAGTCAAATGATCCGCAGGGATAGTTAAACGGCAGTTAGCAAATCTTCAGGGAATAGCTTCAACAAATTCAGATTTTCAGGACAGAGTATTTTGCAGATTTTGATTTCTCAGCAGGAAGATCAGCAATCAAAGGGTATTATCCAGATTTCAAGGCAGAAGACTTGCCAACAGCTCCAAATTTCCAGCAGATTATTTACAGATTGTTTTATTTTTGGTACATTGTTTAGATTTTTATTCCAGGAAGATTGTAACAGTTTAGGAGATGTATTTTTCTATATATTATTTCAATTGTAATGAGAAAGGGTCGGCTTTTGGGCCCAGAAACACTTGCAATTTTTGTAAAGCCTGAATATTTCAGAGTTTTTCAATCAAAAGGTTCTGACTTTAGTTAATCATAGACTTTGTTTACTGTGTCAGTGCTTACCAGTGTATTCATATTCTGTGTCTGCATATATTTAGGTTGTATAGAACACTAGGCAAGGCTAGGTTGAGTGGCAACCTCCCTGAAAGCCCACCACAAAGTTATGTTCATTACTGAGTATATCAAGGTGACAATGTCTCATGCTGATCTCTCTGCATCAATAGATTGTTGCTTCTATATCAATTCTTAGATGTATTGTTGTTAGCTATAAAAATTCTCCTATACGCTTATGTTATTTTTAGATAGTTGGATATACGCTTATGTTATTTTTAGATAGTTGGATATTCAGGGAGGATATTCGATTCTCTAATCTCTCCTTCATTCCTCTATCACCATTTTTCAAGCTATGTTACTTTGTCATAGTTGAACGCTAGCACTTTGATAAGGCCTCTGCAAGAGAGGGTTTATTTGTTAAGCAGGGATTTGTGACTCATCAACAACCACCTATACAACAACCCCTAGATCTGACCATTGTGCTTCATAGGCCGTTGTTCAATGACAGTGAACAACATTAAAGCTTCGTAACATTGAGGGAGCCCCCTCTGGTTCAAGGGCCAACTTGAGTCTAAAGTTGGTTGAGTTGGTTTCTTGGCATAGTTTCCAGCCAATAGATTGCCTTCAAGAAACAGATACAACAGCTTGTATGCATGCATGAGTTCTTCACTTGTGCATGGTTAGTTAACTGAAGTTTGTTATGCATGCATGAGTTCTTCACTTGTGCATATCTAATTAACAAAGGCCAACTTCGTTGCATGGCCAGTTAACTGAGACTAAAGGGTTGTTATTAGTTATTAACTATGTGCATGTATTAGATGCCTAACCTAGTGTGCCTTAGCTCTCTCATGGAGAGTATTATTTATATGTAATATATTCTTTCATTGAAGCAATTTGAATTCTACCATTCTCTCTTCATTCTTTTGGTCTCAAGCTTGCAAATTGTTGTTTCTTATTTGCAGCTAGATTCTTGTGTAAAGATTATCCAACAATTTTATGCTCTAGTGGATCTCTTATTCAAGGAATATGCTATATGCATCACCAGAATCTAGTATAGATCCTTTCTGTGCAACATATTCTTGGGCGATTTCTAGCACTCTTCTACTTCTTTCACTGTTACCATTTTGCGCTTTTAAACTCATATTTCTTACAAGTCAGCGCACATCTCAAAATTTACCACATGCTGTTTAACCTGAGAATAATTATCTTTCTACTGCATTCTGACAAAAGTATGCTAAGAAATATTCCTGAGTTTGCAGCTGAAAGTGATGTCCACAGTCATAGAAGTGACAGCCAGATCCCTCGAACTTTTGGGTAGCATTGACTCTTATTGTTATATATTGTTTTGACTGGCTGAATCAAGGTTAGAAAACATGCTCAGATTCATCACAAGAACTACCTGAACAACAATAAAACTCTTCTAATGTATTGACTTCATAAAACTGCTGATCAAGCGCTGAAGGCATCTTGCTAGGTATCAGATCCTTCCTTTACTGCTGTTAGTACCTTGAAAGTTTGAAACCCCTCTAGAACTAGCACTCTTTGCAATCAGATTTCTCGTGTGAGACATTGGAAGACAGAATTCATGATGAATCACTTTCTACAGCCAATATATTCCACACACATTCTTATATAGCTTAGGCATTTGTAGCCCTGCTTCATGCAGATGTGCTTGCCTAGCATGCCACCAGGATGCAGTGCTGGGAGCTTTACAAGTGATCCATTCTCTGCCTCGAGGTACAATAAAGTGCCATCTAGTGATGGATTACCTCACATTCCTATTTGAGCCCCCTTCGTCTGAATTATCTATGCATGCCATTGCTGGGAATAATGATCGATTTTCAACCAACACTTAGATGTTCTTGCCATAAAACATCCTTCAAAAAGGGTTTGTTGAAAACAGCAGCCTTGTTTGTCTTTTACGAAAACCATTTACAGAGCTGTAGTGCTGAAGGAATGTCTCAAAAGACATGCATTTTGAGGGCTAACAAGATTCATAGTGAAATGGTCATTGGAGTAACTTGAAAATGCCTTTGGGATGAGTAGATTGATAAAATTTGTGATACAAAGGAGGTTGAGAATGAACGTCTCCTTTCAATGTGCCCTATCCTCAAAATGTAAGACATAACATTTACCCAGTTTCATAACTTAATTACTCTTCCAGATCTATTCAATTATGAAACCCATAATAACCTCGGTACTTTCATTTGCACCATGTTCAATTATAGAAATGACAATTTGAAGAATATTTATTTTGTTTCCCTTTATTTTTCTGGTAAAGCTGTGCTCCATGCGGTCATATAGATAGTCTTTTACATCTAATTTTGATTTTATCAATCACTTAAAAAATCGTAAAAAAATCACGGTTTCCAAAGAGATTAAGAACAGTTTTGTATGAGTTGCAAAAATTTCCCTTGACTGAGAACAGTGCTAGTTTAGTAATTATGTTGAAACATTTTGACATCATCATGTTAGTAAGTGTTCTAGGTGTTCTGTTTTAACTTTTAAATCATCCAATTTCCTTTCCTTGTGCAGGACATTGGCTCCATATATTGGTTTTGGCATTTATTGGGAAATTGCAAAGCTTTGGTTAAGAGGGTCCCGATTAATTGTTCTCGATGTTCCTTTATTGTTTGAGGCTAAGATGAACTGGTTAACAAAGCCGGTTATTGTGGTATCGGTCGATCCTGAAACCCAACTTCAACGACTTGTGGTGAGGGATGGAATATCTGAAGAACAGGCTTTGAATAAAATACACTCTCAGTTCCCATTGGATTCCAAACGTGAAAGAGCTGACATCGTCATAGACAACTCAGGCTCGTTAGAGGCAACAAAAGAACAAATCCATGATATCTCACGTCAGATTACTGGACCATTGACCTGCAAAGAGTATCTTCGATCAAGAAACGGGGTGTTGTCGATTTTGGCTGCAGTTATTGTTATGATTTTAGGATGTACCAAGCATTAGTTTGTCTTTGATTGTTCTACAGTATATCTTGCTTTCTGATAATTTGGCTATTTGCGGTTTCCATGCAAGATGGAACCTAATCATAAACCTAATAGTCAATGGTTAGCCAGCCACGTCTATGGTTTTGACATTGATATTCATGGTAACTTGAAATCAATAATCTATTGATGGGGAGCTGTCATTGATAATATGCATTAGCAAATAATGAGATTGGCATTGACTAATGGAATTCTAAGGTGAACTGCATTAAATAGGCTACATTTGACTTGCACTAGAAGAGCCCTCTTGTACTAGATCTGGGATTGCAAGGTCTTATTATTTTGAATACAGATGTACTATAATAATCATATTCTTTTGGTGGTCATGTCACCTTATACCATATTCAATGTCTTCTATATTTGGTAAATTCAAATGTTAGTACTACAGAGCATTTATACAGTGTTGCTTGATATTCTCAGTTCCACATTGTATGCTTTTGGTCCCATAAGAAATTTCACTTTACTGGAGACCCAAAGATATATTATAAACAAATCATTCTACCTGAGACATTAATATTTGAGATCATCATATGATACCTCTTGGAAGTCTCAAAAGAATGTAGATTTTACGAATAAGTTTTGTTGACCGAAAAGGGAATTCAAAAAAAGATTTGTTAAGATCAGTGTGGTACGTTCCCACACAATGTTTCTGTTGAGTATAAAAGGTCTTCACTTGGGACAAATTTGTGGAACTTGGAAGGGCTACCGTTCTGACCTCAGTTTCCTCTTCCCACACTTCTTAGATGATCACAGATCACCTAAACGGGGGGCTTTCTTAGGTCTGTCCTTCCATGTAATGGTATCGGTCAATCTCTTATGGTGAAAGGTGAATAAGCGGATAAAGGCTTGGCAGTGTAAATGAATGACTGTTTAGGAATGATGGATTGTCTATAACACCTCTTTCCACCATGTCTTTGGCAGAAGATTCACTAGTGTAAATATTTATTTAATCCTGAATGCACATACTTTCCAGCTTCAAATTACTTTGAATTAGAGTTACAATAATGTATGTCTTTGTGGAGTTTTCAGACCAATACATGCATTAGATAACATAAGATACAATTCCAGCTAGTATAAGACGAAGTCAATATGAGATTTTAGCTGATCAAAGTCAATGATGAGCTAAAATGTGTGTGGCAATGCAGGTGTTGGTGGAAAACCTAAGTTGCACGAAACGGGGAAACGGGGAAGCGATACGAAACGCGACCTCCCCAAATTTGAGGAAACGGGGAAACGCGAGTATATATATATATATTAAATGTATATATATATATATATATATATATATATATATAATATTAAAAATATTTTAAAAATTATTATATATATGTGCAACATAAAGCATTAATGATTTAAACACAAAGATTAAATTTATATCACATCACATTTACTCATGAGTCATGAATGATCACATAATGACAATAAAAATATAGGAAAATCCAAAAGCAACCATTAAATATCCAAGGGCAAAATCTCAAAATCAGCCTTTATTTATATTAGTATATGAGGCTGCAAGTACAATAAAGACTATAAGGCTGCAAGTGCCAAGAACTATAGAGACAAAAGACTAATCCTCATCATAACAATCCTCATCAAAAATAGAAGCAGCACAATGCTCAACAGTGGATGGTTGTGCTGAAGAAGATGATGCACCAATTCCACTTCCAGAATCGTCCTCAATATTCAAGGCAGCAAGAGAGAGCTCCAAATCAGGATTTTCTGCCTCCACATCCCATTCTTTAGAAGGACCACTGTTGTATTCTGGACCCCTACGAGATGCAAGGCGAAGGTTGGAGTGCACATAAACAAGATCCTCTGCTTTCTGTGAGCCCAACCTATTGCGCTTCACAGAATGAATAAAACCATAAGTGCTCCAATTCTTTTCTGCTGATGAAGAGCTTGCCACTTGTGAAAGAATACGAATGGCAAGGTTTTGCAAATGTACTCCATTTGCTCCATGACAAATCCACCACCTAACTGGATTCATGGTGCTTCTCTCCCCCAAAGCTGATATATCTGCATAATCATCTATTCCTGCAGCAAAATTGGCAAATTCCTCCTTTACCTCCCTATGTAGATGAGAAGGAAACATTCTCATAAGGGCTTTTTTCACCCCATTAGCCACCTCTCTATCCTTATGGGGTGCCTTCCTCTTCCCACCACCTAAAGACCTTTGATACCAGTGTTATGCAACATGTGATCCCTTTGGAAAAGGAGGCCATGCCCTACCAACAAAAGCTGCACAAGATGCATCCAAGCCTAGAACCATTGGTGAAGAAAGAACTGAACAAGATGCTAGATGCTAAAATCATCTTCCCGGTCAGACACACTCGCTGGGTAGCCAATCTCGTGCTAGTGAGAAAGAAAATGGAGACATCAAGCTGTGTATTGATTTTAGAAACTTGAGCAAAGCATCTCAAAAGGATAACTATCCTGTCCCTTCTATGGAACACATCTTTCAGTGCGTTTCTGGGTCTGAAATGTTGTCCCTATTAGATGGGTTTTCAAGATATAATCAAGTATTGGTATCTCATGGGGATCATCTTAAGACAACCTTCAACACCAAATGGGGCACCTACGCATATCGTAAAATGCCTTTTGGGCTCATTAACGTGGCGCCACGTTCCAGAGAGCTATGGACATAGCTTTCCGAGGGTTTATGAACAGATCAATGGTGGTTTACATGGATGACATCACTGTGTATTCATATCATAAAAGGGACCATATTTATCACCTGAGACTGATTTTCGAAAGATGCCGAAGGTATGGAATTTCATTGAATCTCAAGAAGAGCATATTTGCAGTCACAAAGGGGAAACTACTGGGTCATATCCTCTCTAAAGAAGGGATTGTTATTGATCCTGAAAGAATAAAGACCATTATGAGAATGCAACCCCCTGCCAATAAAAAAGCCATGCAATCTTTCTTCGGGAGGATTAATTTCGTTAGAAAATTTGTCTCAAGCTTTGTAGAAATAGTGCGCCCCATGCAGCTGATGATGAAGAAAGAGGTTGTGTATAAATGAAGCGATGAAGCTAAGGGAGCATTTCAGCGAATCAAGGAAGCCATTGCTGAAGCTCCTGCATTGGTCAACCCCGATTTCAACAAGGAGTTCTTCTTGTACACTTTTGCTTCTGATGTTTCATATGCCGCAATACTCACTCAGAGAAACAACGAAGGCAACGAAGTCCCCATTGCTTATATGAGCTCTAATCTCCAAGGGGCAGAACTCAACTACCCAGACATGGAGAAACAAGGATATGTAGTTTTCAAGGCCGTAAAACATTTCCGCCCTTATTTACTAAAGGCCAAGACCAAAGTCATCGTTCTTCGTCCTCTTGTAAGAGCAGTCTTCATGCAGAAATAAATGGGTGAACGAAGAGGGAACTAGACAACCGCCCTTCAAGAGTTCGATCTTGAGGTAAAGCCGACCCAGATAGTTCGAGGGCAGGGACTTTGGAGGCTAGCGACAGAAGCCTTGGCAGACAAAAAAGGGGCTTCTGAAGAATTGGGAACCCTGAGCATGTAATATGCACAAATGGAACTCAAGGAAGAGCCCTTATGGATTAACGAAGCACTGATGTATGAGCGAGAGATGTCTGAAGCCCTTTTGGACCCTAAGTTGTGGTACTACAATATACGCTTCTATCTAGTGCAGGGATTGTGTCCTGAACACATGGATGCATCACAGAGGAGAGCACTCAGATTGAAATCCAATCAGTATCATTTGGCCAACAACATCTTATATACAGAAAAAATCATGATGGAATTTGGGTGAGGTGTTTGGAGAAGGATGATGCCAACCATGTATTGAAAGAAATGCATGATGACCCAGCAGGTGGTCACTACAGCGGAGAGACTACTGCTCACAAAATATTAAGAACTGGGTATTATTGGCCCACAATGTTTAGAGAGTCGCATACCTACGCTCGCAAATGCAATGTGTGTCAAACCGCCACAGGACGAGAAAGAAAGCCTGCTGTTCCCCTTAGGCCTGTGATGATTCATTGACCGTTTCAGCAATGGGGCCTAGACGTCATAGGCGAGATCACTTCAAACTCTTCACAACAGTGTGGAGTATCAAGGAAGGTATGTTTCGATGGTTATTTTAGTATCTTTTCATTAGAACTTAAAAGCCTTTTGCATTAGAAATTTAGATAATGATGAGGATTTATAACGAAACACGAGAGATTAATAAGAAACACTGATAATTGTCATTCCTATGTGCAGGAGGGAGGAAAAACGGAAGGTGGCCATTCCAAAGGAAAAGAAAATGATGAGCAAACTGCTGTCCCTTTGACGGGAGACCGCAAGCAAATCAAATCAAAACGGATCAACCTAGGGAAGGAAGCGGAGATACCAGCACGGAGCAGAAAAAGAAAGAAGTGATGCAGGGTTAACGATTCTGCGAATCCCTCAGGATCTTAGATCCTGAGGGATCGCTATTTTATCTATTTTCTGTATCTAGATATCTCCGCCATCTTCCTTATATAAGGGATAGTACTGTTGGCTAGTGGAGGGGACTGTTTTATAATTTCTTTTAAGGGGAGGACTGTTTATTTAATTTCTTTTAAGGAAGATTAGGACTATGATCTTTATGTTCTATAGAAGACTTGAGTTCTTGTAATTTTATTTCATGCCTTAATACAGACTTGGTTACTCTTTTATCTTCGAGCCTGGATCAATCTTAAGCGGTGTATCCCTGGAGGCTAAGGGCCCGGCCCTGGAGGACACTTGCTCTTGTACCATTACGTGTGGTTTCTGTGCGGTTTGTTCATAGGCGTAATCTGGTAATCTGTTGTGTTTTATGAACGTTATATTCCATGCTCTGTTATGTTTAACTTGTTTAATGTTCCTGCAAACTAAAGTCTTATATTGACGCTGTATCATGTTACCAATCCATTAAGTGTTGATTAATCTCTACAGGATACTGTCACTCCATTACAGAGTTCATTGCGATTGTGCTTTAGCATTATAACAGTTATCTTGAAAACTCTGATTTCGTATGGTTATTGAATGTTACTATTTTCATCTTGAGATGCAATCGTATGCGTTTATTTAGATCAATAACAGAAGCAGATTAAGCACGCTGTGTTTCTAGAAGTTGTCATCGGTAGTGTTGTTCCATAGTATGTGTACATCTTTTAAGACTGAAGGATTGATGTTTTGATTGGAGTGATTAAATAGAGTTACAGCTTGATGAACTTGGTTACTGCTTATTTCAACCGCTGTTCCATTTATGAATTGCTGTTCCATTTAGTTGCTGTTCCATTTATTTGTTGTTCCATTTTAATTGCTGTTCCACAATTGCTGCTCCATTTTCAGATTGCTAATTTGTTGTTTTATTTATTTGTCATTTCTTTAGGATAGTCTCAGGCTATAGTGAGCATCAACATCTGCTATTTGGCTCCCAGACCTCTGATCTGCTCCCATCAGCTATGAAAGGGATGGGTTATTGCCACTGAACCCTTGGCTGATGTGCTGTTCTATTTCATTGTTATTTCCTTTACTTGTCGTTTCATTTATATTCATTAAGGACGATCTCAGACTGTAGTGAGCCCCAGCATCTGCTTCCTAGCTCCCAGACCTCAGATTTGTTCTCATCAGTTATGAAAAGGATGGGTTATTGCTACCGAACCTTTAGCTGATGCAATGCTTGGTGTGATTTAGTCTTTTGAAGTAGCTAAGTTGTAGATACGAATTGATTTACTTTTGTAGCTTTTAAACAGCTGTACTACAAGCATTACTCTAACACGTGCTAAGCCTCAGACTGAGACACTTTTTGAAATAGCAAGACGATCCCGGATTGACATGTTAATGTGAGGTAACTAGAGGTGAAAGAAACCCTTTTTATAGCTCTACATTTTGGTGCCATTGCCGGGGAAAGAGTGTAGCCATTTGTCTTTTTCAGAGTAGTGTACGAACTTGCTAGGGAAGAATTGGGTTTTGAAAACGGAAGGTAAGAACCTACATGCAGAGCATGTAAAAGCCCTGCTCCTTTGCCCGCTTTCCTGCAGATTTGCTGCTATTTGCTTAAAATTTAGTAGTTAAATTGAGTGCATGACTAAGCAGAAAAAGCCGGAGAGAAATCCTAAACCTTTACCAAAGCTAGAAAAAGCTAAGGGGCCGGTGACCCTTGGTCGATCAACATTCATAGACGAAATCTATAAGAAAGCCGAATCTCAGCCTTCAGTAGGACCCAGGAAAGTTACTTCGAAACAGCCTACTAGTTCCCTTCAGGCCATAGGTTCACCATCTGAAGCCTTTGCTGAGGTGCATAGTCAAACTGATGAACAAGACTTTCAAGAAATTGAAAATTCTATTCCAGAATGACTGCAAGAAGGGAATCTCAGTAATCTTTGTGAAGGAGAAGGGGAAACAGGGGAAACTGGGGAGCCAAGATCTCCTCCTAGGATAAATCAGCCATTGAATAGCCCAGACAAAGGGAGTGCGGTAAAAAATATTATTGAAGAGACCCAATCCCCTCAGATAGAAATCCCAGATATAGGAAGTGCTATTAAAGCTGTTCCTGTTAAAGACATCCCTCCTCAACCTAGGAATACCCTCTTAGATATTCCGGAAGGTTATTGGCATATATTTGACCCAATGGCTCAAAATCCGCCAAACACCCAAACCTCTACATTACAATACCCCATAGT
>APFE031209594.1:59069-72657 GCA_000404065.3 Pinus taeda
AGCAGAGCAGTATGCAGAGACAGAAATAGAAGAAGAAGACGTCAAGGAAGAAGAGCAGTCTGCAGAGGCAGAAACAGAAGAAGAAGAAGAGGAGGCAGAGCAATCTGCAGGGAGAGAAGAAGAAAAGGATGAGCAGTCTGAGGAGGAAGGAGACGAGAGAAAAGAATCTGAGCAGTCCGAGCAGGAGGAAGGAATGGAACAGTAGGAAGGTAGCCCATTACAAGACCCGTTAGGGGAAGATGAATTGGACAACATTTTGGCCAATATGGGCGAATATGGCCAACCCCTGAGTCCATCAAACCTCCATGTTGTAGAAAAAACCCAGGGGAAAGATGCACCCAAGGAACTGCATGCAGAAGAGGCGGAAGTAGAAAATTTGTCCGTTCATAATGAGAAGATATCAGAAAATGCTGAGCAGGAACAACCCGTTCCTAATCAGAAGGCACCAGGAGAAAGTCCAGAGGAAATAATGGCAGAATAAGAATTAGCCCAAGAAACAACAGAGCCAAGTAAGGTTCTTACCCCAGAACAACCACCCCAGGGGAAAATCAGGAAGCTAGCCACAGTCCAGACCGCAGCAAACAACCTGTTGTTCTTTCTGAAGAGATGATGGAAATAAGGGAATTATGAAGGGAACAACGGACATTGTTGAACATAATAGTCCAGCTTCACCAGCAGATTAGGATTCTAAAGGCAAGGCAAAGGATGAAAGGGACTTCAGGAAGAAAAGGTCTAACCACACCAGTAAGATCCCTTAAGGGCAAGAGGCGGAGGACCAGAATCCATCCCACTGCTCAAAACCCTGACAAAAGCCAAATTGTTGTTCCAAATGAAGCTGAAAAACAAACTGTTGTTCCAAATGAAGCTGAAAAACAGACTGTTGTTCCAATTGAAAAGGAACAACAGTGGGCTGGAGTTTGTGTTAAAATTGAAAATGATGATAATATGGTTCAGACGGAGGCACCACCTTCAGGAGTAATAAGGGTTCTGAACTCAAAGCAGCATAATAAGAAAGTTCAAGTAAAGCTCCTGGCCTCCACGGTTGCATGGAAGAAGGGTCCGAAAACGAGAACCCTTCACAAACATTTGAAGCACGCCCAGCAAGAAGCAGAAAAGCTTAGGGAGCAAACGGTCCCCCAAGAAAAATATGAAGAACTACAGCAGCTAAGGAACGTCAACTTATCTGAAAGCCAAGCTTTCGAAGGATGACGAAGGGAACAAGAAAAAGTTGCAAAGGTAACTCGTATATTAGATGTAGTTATCAAACAAATGGATACCTTGTGTTCCCTATACAATGACGTTCTAGCATGTAGAGCCCTTGCCAAGAACTATGCCCTATTTCTAATGGAAAGGTATTTACAATTGAAAATAAAGGGTGTTAAAGCAGGTGCTCCCATACAAATTAACACTATAAATGATTTTATAAATTGTTGTAAACATTATGGGGTGAAAGTGCAAAGGTTATTGTGTTAATTTTACTTGCATAACCTTGTACTAGAAAAAGAGACCGAGCTGAACCCTGGCCCTTTTGTTGGTGACATTCAATTGCAAGCATTTATCTCATTTGCAGTCAATCAAATTAAATGGCTCAAAGCCTACAACGCTTTTCAAAGACAAGAAAACGGATTAGATCTATGGGTAAGAGTTGAGCCTAGGGACCCAGAACAGTTATGGAGGAGACATAGAAATCTCATGAAGGCTCCAGGAGTGATTGAAGCATTAGGACCCATGCATGAAGCAGTTATTCGGCAGGGACTTGAATACTTTTCCTCCATTAAAGACCCTGTCATTGAAGAAGCTTAATTTCGATATCGAATATCTAATCCGAGCATCCAACTTAGAGAACCATTTAAGTATGAGAATTTTAAACTTGGTGCTAACCGATTCCCCCTCTATGGTGAAATTGTTTTGAGGGCAGGGCCATCCTGGTTAGGATATAGGTTCCGGAGTCCAATCATTTGGCATCCTGCACCCGGTTACCAAGCCCTGTATGAGATGCCTGAGGGCCAGACAGACCACTTCTTTGATCGCTTAGTTTCGCATCACGGCTGTAGGCCCTCGCATGAGATTCCATCTCCAGCCTACTCACTCACTTCTTTGCATGTCAACTACAATGTTTTCATGAGGCCATGAAAAAGGGTAAGCTGGGGGGTGTGTGGAGTATCAAAGAAGGTATGTTTCGATGGTTATTTCAGCATCTTTCCATTAGAACTTATAAGCCTTTTGCATTAGAAACTTAGACAATAATAAGGATTTATAATGAAACACGTGAGATTAATGGAGAACGCTGATAATTGTCATTCCTATGTGCAGGAGGGAGGAAAAACGGAAAGTGGCCATCCCAAAAGAAAAGACAAAGATGAACTAACTGTTGTCCCTTTGACGGGAGACCATGTGCAAACCAGATCAAAACAGACCAACCCAGGAAAGGAAGCGGAGATACCAGCTCGGAGCAGAAAAGGGAAGAAGTGACTCAAGATTAACGATTCTGCGAATCCCTCAGGATCTTAGATCCTGAGGGATCATTATTTTATCTATTTCTGAATCTAGATATCTCTGTCATCATATTTATATAAGGAATAACGTTGTTGGCTAGAAGGAGGACTTTTATGTAATTTCTTTTAAGAAAGATCAAGACTATGATCTCTATGTTCTATTGAAGACTTGAGTTACTGTAATTCTACTTCACGCATTAATACAGACTTGGTTACTCTTTTATCTTTGAACCTGGATCAATCTTAAATGGTGTACCGCTGGAGGCTAAGGGCCTGACCCTAGAGGACACTTGCTCTTGTACCATTACACGTGGTTTCTGTGTGGTTTGTTTATAGACGTGATCTAGTAATCTGTTGTGTTTTAAGAACATTTATATTACATGCTCTGTTATGTTTAACTCATTTAATGTTCCTGCAAACAAAAGTCTTATATTGACGCTGTATCATGTTACCAATCCTTTAAGTGTTGATTAATCTCTATAGGATACTGTCATTCCATTACAGAGTTTTATGCGATTGTGCTTTGACATTACAACAGTTATCTTGAAAAGTATGATTTCACATGATTATTGAATCCTTGAATGTTACTATTTTCATCTTGAGATGCAATCGTATGCATTTATTTAGAGCAATAACAGAATCAGATTAAGCACGTTGTGTTTATATGGTTTTAATATTATTCTATCGGTAGTGCTGTTCCATGTTATGTGTACATCTTTTAAGAGTGAAGGATTGATGTTTTGATTGGAGTGATTAAATAGAGTTACAGCTTGACGAACTTGGTTACTACTTATTGTAGTTGCTATTCCATTTCTGAATTGCTATTCCATTTTAGTTGTTGTTCCATTTCAATTGTTGTTCCATTTCATGATTGTTGATTTGCTATTTTATTTACTTGCCATTTCTTAAGGACGCTCTCAGGCTGTAGTGAGCATCAGCATCTGCTACCTAACTCCCAGACCTCTGATCTGCTCCCATCAGTTATGAAATGGATGGGTTATTGCTACCGAACCCTTGGCTGATGTGTTGTTCTATTTCATTGCTATTTCATTTACTTGTCGTTTCATTTCTATTCGTTAAGGACGATCCCAGGCTGTAGTGAGCGCCAGCATCTGTTACCTGGCTCCCAGACCTCAGATCTGTTCTCATCAGTTACGAACAGGATGGGTTATTGTGACCGAACCTTTGACTGATGCATTTCTTGGTGTGATTTAGCCTTTTGAAGTAGTTAAGTTGTAGACACGCATCTATTTACTTTTGTAGTTCTTAAACAGCTGTACTACGAGCATTACTTTGACAAGTGCTAAGCCTCAGACTGAGACACTCTTTGAAATAGCAAGACATTCCCGGATTGACATATTAATGTGAGGTAACTAGAGGTGAAAGACACCCTTTTTATAGCTCTACAATTTGTTCCAGGGGCTTGGCATGATAGGGTGTCTGAATAAAGAGAGCAGACGATCGCCATTTTCTCTCTACCCTTTTGCAATTTACCCTTTAATCTTTCAACCTTCTTTTTCTCAGCCTTATACTGAGAAAAGGTCTCATCTTCAGTCACTTAAGTGCTTCAAACTTCCTCCTCAACCCTTGATGTTCATGCAGAGGGACCACCTTTTCTTTGTGCTGAGCTAGTTCTTGTTGAACTGTTAATAGCTCATTCTGTAGCCTTTTGATGATGGCCTCTCTTACCAAGGGAGTGTAAGCGGGTGTCTCATCTGTTTGGGCTTCTCCATCCTGGGTATCCGTAGGATCGGTCTGCATAGCAGCTTCAACTGCTTCTTGAATTATGCAATCAATTCAAACATTTTATTCAACATCTATTTGGACAACAATATCCACAGCGGGGTGGTCCATTTGGGTTTCTTGCGAAAAGACACAAGGGTCCTTAGTTTTCATTTCAATGTCTTCTACCATACATGGCTAAGTCTGAGTTTATTTTGGACAGACCACAAGGAACTCTGTTTGAGTCTCAGCATCCTTCCTAGAACATTGTTCGGTTTGCTTCTTGCGGTTTCCATTTCCACTTTCAATTTCCTGGTTCTGGTTGCCTCTTTTAACCAATGTTTCAACTGTCTGATTACTTGCTTATGTGTTATATACTTCTTGAGCATATTTCTAAGCCTATCTCTGTAGGACTCATTTACTCTAGGACCTACATCTGATGGTGGGTTAGCTGCATTATCCTCTGGTTCCTGTACAGGTGATACTATGTCAGCATCAGGGATGGTTCCAATTGGAACTATGTCTCTTGGTGGAGTTTCACCTTCTAGCTCATCGTTATCATGTATTTATTTTTTAGGAGATCCCAATGCAATGGTATATCCTGAATAATTATCGTTCTCCGAGTCTTCTCTTGGGTAGGCCTCGTCCTCGGGGGACTTAGAAAAGGGAGTATCACCTCGTTGATTAGCATCTTCCAGTGCTTCATCTTCAGGGTTTCTTTCAGGTAGGGTGTCCACTGGACTGGTGCCTACTGTCTGAGTTTCTTCTCTAATGGCTTCCCCTTCATGTACCTTGGCTTCGAGGGGTGTTTCCATAGAAGGAATTGATTCCCTCTATTCCTCCATGGCATCAGTGAATGGCAAGGTTTCCTCACGACGAGGGTTGTCAGTAGGGGCAGACTGATTGGGGCTATAATTCTACTCTTCAATGCTCCCTGGTTGTTCTCTATCCTTGGCAAACATTCCCATGTTTTCTAATACCATGGACACTTCCTCCTCATAGTCTTGCAAAGGAGGATTTTACGGACTAGGAGGTGGTGTGTGGGATGGTCTGACTTCCTCTACTTGAATTGGGATGCATCACTAGGCTTTCACTCGCACAAAGCACCTACGCTTTTCTGGTTTTAAGGGCACAGTGGAATTATTTCTCTTTAGTGTTCTTCTTAGGCTTGGGGTTCTTGGCCCTTGTTGCTCTATTGCCGCATTTTCCAGGGGTGGAGCCAAAGTAGGATTTATGATACTGTCCCATGTTAATTTATGCTAGGCCTCTATTTTTGATAATTAATTCAATCAAACCATGATGGTTGACTACACTATGTGGGTATTTAGCTATCCTAACTTGTCGGGCGACATCATGTAACAAGGAATTCAGATAAAATGGTAAATTAACTCAAATTATTTGTTTTAAAATGGCTAGAAGTTTCCTTGTTAACATATATTGCACCATCTAATTTAATGAATCGCGTGCGTGCAACAGCCTGAGCTGTGAAGACCTAGCCACCTCCTTGACCTCGTAGGCCTCTCTCAGCAACCTCCTACTTCTGAATTTTCTCTGACCATGCACCCCTCTGAGGAGGGCGACCCTCCCTCATCCAACCACCAAGGAATCGAAGAAAATGAAGAAGCATTCGCATCCCTGATTGCAGCGAATGGAGCTCCAAGGAACAGGCCATCAATCAACAAATTCGTTAAGAAGCTAGAGGAAATACGAGAGATCTCTCTCTCACCTGCCCTCCCTCAAAGAGCAGCTATTTCTCTGGCATAACGCAGACTTGTTGGACAGTTCACAGGGTTATGGCTATCACCCAAATCAGTTCAAAAATGGGTTGAAAGAAATTGGAATGCAACCACCTAGGGGAAGATAGCAATATGATTTTGTGGAAGGGGGTATTACACTTTCCTTTTCGAATCAAAGGAAAACAGAGACCTGATATTCAAAAATGGTCCATACTTCATGGATTCCAGAAGTTTATATCTAAATAGGTGAATGCCAGATTTCAATCCAAAAATGGATGTCCCAAGCGCAGTCCCAGTTTGGGTTAGACTTCCACACCTTCCACTACATTGCTAGGGAGATGATTCGGTCAAGGCTATAGGAAATGCAGTGGGAAAGTATATAGACATATGCAAACCAAAGGATAGCATGAACACATGTGCCAGAATATGTGTGGAAGTAGATCTTGGAAAAGGCCTTCCAGAAGCAATAAAGATCAAGGTCGATCAATGGACGCATATACAACAGCTAGACTACGAGCAGATACCATTTAAATGCAAGGTACGTCATGAGTATAGTCATTTTGCTAATAAGTGTCTTAAAAAAAAGAGCATGAAAATGTAGAAGAACAAGAAAACACATGGGAACAAGTAAAAAGGAAACAACCCATCAATAAGAAGACAATACCAAATGCCTCACAGCTCCAAGAATCAAATGAAACTACTCCTTAGCTCTCATTGAATGTTATCCCCCCTATTCACACATCTCCAAACCCCTTTAGGCCCTTGTAAGACCCTATTGATCCACCCTCTCCCAGATCCCCAACATTAAATCCTGTCTCCCTTGCTCTCATACCCTCCTCCTCCATCCCTATTTCCTCCCTACCCCCTCCTTCAATGGACCGCATACTAACCAAAAATCATGCTAAAGAAAACTCCCAAACTTGGGATCAAAAAAAAAACGTGGGAAGAAAATCCAATAAGGAAATCAAAGATGAGGTAGCTGCTAAAGAAATGGCACTAGGAACTCAACAACCAATCGAATCCTTCCTTGGGAAAAATACATGAAATTATGAAAAAAAATCAGCAAAGAGGAAAGGGAGGATCACATCAACACAATAGTAAATAATAATAGTGGTCTCTTGGAATTGTCGCGGCCTTGGCACCACTTTCAAAGTCAATGTAGCTAGAGATATTTTAGTCAATGAAAAGATAGACATTTATATGATCCAAGAGACCAAAACAAGCAAGCAAGAAAATCAAAAACTGATTCAAAAATTAAGAAATTATGAAGGAGTAGTGTTAGAGGCTACATGAGCATCAGGAGGAATATGCACCATATGGGACAAAAGGAAATCGGAATTAACAAATAAAAAAATCAGCAATTACTAGATTAGAACAGATTTGAGAGATCTCAACACAAAGGAGTTGTATAGCATTATGAATGTATATTCCCCAAGTCACTACAGAGAAAAATAACATTGTTGGAACTCGATTAAATAAGAACTAGTAGAAAGACAAAAAGGGAAATTAATCTTTGGAGGAGACTTAAATTTGATAAGGAACACTGAAGAAAAATTTGGCGGGAATTATCATTCAAATTCGTCAAGAGAAGCGCTTGAAGAAATAATGGAATAACATAAATTAATTGACATTCCACCAAGCACTGGGAAGTACACTTGGAGTAATAAGAGAATAGGCTAGAATAATATCAAGGAAAGGTTGGATAGAATCCTAGTACAAGAAAACATAGCAGTTGCATTCACTCTTGTGAAAAGCAAGATCATCCACACAACAGCTTCAGATCACAAGTCAGTGGTTTTAAGCATGGGTAATTTGGAAAATCAAGGTCCGCTCCCCTTCATATATAATTCGAGTTGGGACAACAAGGAAGAATTTGGAAAACAAATAAAAGAGAGCTGGAAAAAAATTTTCATTGGGTCTCCTCGATACGTTTGGGAAACAAAGCTAAAGAACCTAAGGATGCATTTAAAAATTTGGGCAACAGAAAATGATACTCAAGACAAAGCTAGGAAAATAGAATTACAAAAAAAAATGGACAACATTTATAAGAAAAAAGAAAACAAAGAAGAAAGCAAATAAATTATCTACAAGAAAATAAAACCTTTTTGGAAATTTATAAGCGAAATAGGAAAGAAGAAGAAGAAAGCCGAATGAAATCCAAATGTCTTTGGCTGAAATCAGGAGATAAAAACACAACCTTTTTTCATAATTCAATGAAAATAAGGAGGGAAAGAAATCAGATTAAACAGATTCAAGTAGATGGGCATGAGATAAAAGGAGATGAAGAAATAAAAATAGCAGCTCACAACTACTTCAAAGATCTACTTACAACAAGCGACCAACAGGAAGTTAATAAAGAATTTTTGTAGCACATAAAAAAAAAAAATTTAAGTGATCAGCAAAACACATAAATAAAGAGATCACTGAGAATGAAGTTAGAGAAGCGGTCTGGAGCCTTCACCTTGATAAATCACTGGGGCTAGATGGGTTTACAATGGATTTTTATAGACAGCATTGGGATATTATCAAAAAATATCTTTTGAGAATGATAAAAAATGTCTTTAAAAAAAAAATGGAGGAAACACAAAATTTTCCTATTTGGCACTCATACCCAAAGAGTCTAATCCAGTAACCTTCAATAGATATAGACCAATTTCCCTTTGCAATTCTTCTTATAAGATAATCACCAAAATTCTAGAAAATGGAATCAAGAAATTTCTTCCGGAAATCATATCTAAAAACCAAGGTGGATTTGTACCCAAGTGCCAAATCACAGATAATGTGATCATCGTACAGGAAGCTATTCATAGTGGTATTCAAAGGAAAGAGAAAGGAATTATGGTAAAGCTCGATATGGCAAATTCTTTTGATAGAGTTAATAATAATTATCTTGCAGCAATTCTCAAAAAATTTGGCTTTTCAATAGATATTATAGAGACTATTCAGGCGTGCATATCAACTCCTTGGATAGCCCCTCTGATAAATGGAAGGCCCGGTAAATTTTTTCAGAGCACAAGAGGGTTACAACAAGGTTGTACCCTATCTCCATTCATCTATATCATCATGGTAGAAACACGAAGTGTAGCGTTGGAAAGTTAGAGAAGGGAAAAAAAACAGGTATTCGGATAGCAAGAGGGGTCAAATATATAAATCACTCACTTTTTGTAGATGACACCCTTCTTACGAGAGGGGCATCGAGCATAATAGCTAGAAGATTTAAAAGAGTGTTCGATAATTTTCTCCAAGCCTCTGGAGGAATGTTAGGTAACACCAAATGCATAATGTATAGCTGGAACACTTCTCCAAGCGTTATGCAGCATATATCACAAATATTGGAAATTCCAATACAAATAAGGTGGACCCACTTTACTTATATTTGGTTGCCCCTAGCAAAGGAAAATGTAAAAGTAGAATTATGGTGCAAGAAAGTGGAAAAAATGAAGGATAAAATTCAGAGTTGGGGAGTGATGTGGCTTAATTTGGAAGGAAGAGTGATCACGATTAAGGCACTCCTCTCGGCCCTTCCCATTTATCAATATGTGATTATTCTAGCCTCGGCAAGTGCCAACAAGCAAATGGACATAATAATAAGAAGCTTCCTATGGCAAGGAGAAAAACAAGAAAACAAAAAATTTAGCTTAGTCCGATGGGAGCAAGTCACCCTTCCCTATGAAAAAGGAGGTATAGCAATTCGCTTACTAGGCCAAATGAACATTGCTTTAGGGACAAAAATAATTTGGAGAATGATAAATGGAAAAGGACACTGGTGGGAAAAAAATTCTAGCAATGAAATATTTAAATCATCATAGAACAAAAATGATAATTAAATCTATTCCAGAAAGGCCATGCACACAAGTCTGGGAACTTGTAAAAACGATAATTCTGCTTATTAAAGATCAAGTCTCTAAAAATCTAGGGAATGGAAAAACAGTAGAAATCTGGGAGGACCAAATAATGGGAAGAGATCCTCTAAAACTCCAAGAGAATCTAAGAGGAATTCATTGTTGGATGGAAGAGAAAAGGATAAATACTTTATACTCAATATTTGAGTGGGATCAGGATAATTGGCTTGGCTGGAAAATACCAACAATTCCAAAAAGATTAAAAAGTCAGTGGGAGAAACTAAAATATCATCTATCAGGGGCAACTCCCATAAATAGAGAGGATCAGGATGACTTTGTATGGGACCAAAATGGAGGGGAATAAATGGTGAAATCAGGGTATAATCTCCTCCAAGAACGACAAAATCAACAAGACTAGAGTCTATGGAAGGCAACTTGGAAAATAGAATGTCTTTCCAAAATTAAAATTTTCATTTGGACTCTACTTAAAAGTAAAATTCTAACCTCTGAAAATTAAAAAAAAAAAAGGAATACAAGGACCTTCTAGGTGTGTTATGTGCCAAATGGAGGAAGAAACAATCCAACGCCTTTTCATAAATTGTAGGGTGGCTAGAGAATGTTGGACCCAAATAACAAGTCCGTTGGAAATAAATATAAATTTCTTAAATCATCTGTCAGCACTTCATAAAATTGGGAGAAAAGTTACATGTATACAAAAAGAAACAAGGCCACAATAAGCAAGATCTGGAATTGCATCCCCTCAATTCTGTGCTGGCATATTTGGTTAGCCAGAAACAAATGTATATTCAAAGAACAAAAACCAAGTATAGGTAAGATTCTTTCAAAAACATGGAGCCTAGTATCAGAGATAATAAGCACAAATGGAATATCAAATATGGATCAGAGCAGCCTATAGCAAGAAGAAGAAGATTGGTATAGCAAAGCAATATTA
The DNA here is from genome assembly GCA_000404065.3 of Pinus taeda. Classification (NCBI taxonomy): domain Eukaryota; kingdom Viridiplantae; phylum Streptophyta; class Pinopsida; order Pinales; family Pinaceae; genus Pinus; species Pinus taeda. The sequence continues at coordinate 69,817 of APFE031209594.1, forward strand.
GGAAAAAAATAGAAGCTACCCCAAAAAAGAAAAAAGCTCCCACAGCCAAGAGTTGGAAATCAAGATTGGCTAACAAAGAATTTGAAGAATGGATGAAAAAACAAAAAAGATTCACTATTTTTTTCAATTGGGCTTCAAAAAATAACCCAGGACAAGTAGGGGCAAGCGGAGTAATAATAGATCCAAATGGGAAAAAAATTATAACTTATGAATGGAGTCTTGGAGAAATGACAAACAACAGGGCGGAAGCATACAACCTTCTATTAGGCAAAAGGCTATTAAAAAAACTTGTGATCAAGGATCCTATAATTATAGGAGACTCGGCAATCATCATAGCAGCAATGGAAAATGAAAAGGATTTCAACAGTATCGCCATTAATAAAATTTTCTAGATGATCAGATCAATCATAAAAAGTTTGGGAAACATAACACTCAAGCATGTGTTGAGAAATCAAAACAAGGAAGCAGATAACTATGCCAACAAAGCACTTGAAAGACTAGTTGGGACTGTAAAAGAAAACAATGAAGTCTATGTTGAAAACATACCATGAATTCTATAATAATGATGAGGGATGAGAAAGGAAAAAATGGAAAGAAGCATAACAAAAGGAAAAAAAGGATGATCAAAACTTCACTCCAAGAGTCATATTGTCTGTAGAACACAAAGAAGATTTGATAACAGTTGATCTCAAATGCAATCTACATGGTTCAGGGCACAAAATCTACTCAATCCAAAAAAAGCTACAAAGCACGTATGATTAGGAATGCAAGCGTCCTTTACTACTGAGCAAAGACGGTAATGGTCATATCAACTACAAGCAGCAGGATCAAAATTGTCACACAAGATCAAGGTTTGTTACAACGGGCAGTTGTACAAGCACAAGGTCAATTCACATCATGACTTTTACCTACAGCAGCAAGTTATCCCTCCACCCTGAGTTCCATAAATTGGTAGCAGAGCTCAGTAATCTCCACTACTTAGAAAATTCAGCCTATCCACACTCAGGCCTTCTCATAAGTGATCCCCTCACCCACAGTCAGCCTGAAGCATTCAACAGTCCGACAAATTCTCCCTCTCTACTCATCAAGTCGTATATCCAAGCCCAAACTTCACCAGCGGGGGACATCTTTGCTGAAATTTGCTTCACAGTGCTCTCCCTCAGTTGTCTGCTCCTCTGGTTCCCTTTACGCCCATAATTCAAACAACCAGAATTTTGTAACAGTCTCTCCCCATATCATCGTTGCATTCCCCTGTTTAATACACAGGCTGTCTAATATCCCTAGTGCCCTCACGCCTCATATTTTTTGTCTAAGAAGTACTCTCATACTGAAAGCAATCTCTCCACCTCAACATCCTCAAGTCTCAGATTTTCTGGAGCCAAAATCTCCATCTACTTTTTACATTTCGCTAATCCATCATCTCCCGGCCAGCACCACAGATCAAGACCACTCCACAGATTGGTTCTGGAACACAAATCAGGGTCAGAGCTACATAGTTTCTCTCAGAGCTTTGGAGATTTGTCTTCAAGAGGTCAACAATCAGAACTCCGCCATCAACAACAGAAGAACAAGCAGAACATATCAAAGTAAGAGGGCCATCATTAGGACCAAAAAAGACACAACCTCTACAACAAATCAAAGCAACAGAATGGCCTGCAATCCACTAGAGAGAGAAGAAAAGAACAAAATTGCCCAACTTACAGGGCCAATAAATTTATGATTGGAAGGTTTAACCAAGCTTTAAAGGACCTTAGGGCAGAGATGAAGACAACCAATGTGTACAAGCAAAGAGACATAGATTTACAGAGAGCTGAAATAGAAGATCTAAAAGACAAATGCAAACACTTGGAAGAAATAGTCGAGTACATCAAGACCCTCAATCAAAGCCAACAAGGGGAAACATCCTCCAGGTACAGCAAGAAGCACCGCCCCCAGCAGGAGGAATCAGTAAATCAGTTCTGGTGATCTTCTCTCTTATATTAATGCAGTGCAAATATAGTTTATTTCTAAGGCAGTATGTAAGGCCATATGCCACTCTAGTTTTTGAATTTTATAGAATCAAGGATGAAAGTGTAGATGCGGGGACCGTGCTCCCATTTTGTGCACTACATTTGAATTAGTCTTCTTCCGAATGTATAAGGAGCTTGCTCCTTTTCTTTTATGCAATATTAAAAAAAATACCCGACTGTGTTAAAAAAAATAGCCAGAATTTTCAGTTGTCATGGCTTTACCATATCGTGTCGACCATCACAGGTAATGTATCTTTGGATGATGATCGCCAATTCTTGCCACGACTACTATAACGCTGAAGGATGAATTCCTTTCCCTGTTCGTACCAGCCACTCGGCCGAATCCTGGAATACTTCAATTGCACTGTATAAAAGGATGTGTTTATCTGTCCATTTTACCCCTGTTACATAAAAATATCGTCACCATGGACTATTTGCAGTCAGTATGGGTCTATCATCACTTATACTGACCTCCTAAGCAAGTCTCAGACCTTATCTCTTCATGTCAAGCTTTGCAAATGAGAGAAAGACATTGAAAATCAATAAAACTCTGGTTCCGCACTTTCTCTCACTATTGCTTGCGGGCCCACACCCTTTGTTCATATTACCTGCGTATCTACACGCTCTGTTTGGAAAGGGGTGGGTGCGTACCCATGTAAAAGTAAAAAAGGCGCAAGTTTATTCTAAAAAACTCACTTTGGGTTAATTCTAGATGTTTCTAGAAGGAATTTTGACGTGGATTGTTCGCTCCAAGGTGGTTCATGCATCCCAAAAGAGAAGGAGCTAATCCTTGATAGGAGGAGCTATCCCTTTGAAGGAGGGCTTTATCCCT
>APFE031209599.1:0-26536 GCA_000404065.3 Pinus taeda
CCCGCTGAAGATTCCACATGGGAGGACAAGAATTTTATATAGAAGCATCAAGAACTACTCAAGCGTTGAGGACAACACTTTTTGAAGGAGAGGGGCATGTTAGTTCCCTATACTACTAGTGTAACCCCTTATTGTTATTAGTACAACCCCCTTATTATATTGATGTACCCATGTAGAGCCCATATTGTTACTGTTGTGCCCCATAGAAGCCCACTATTGTTATTATTGTGCACTTACATTATTATTGTTATGTCGGCTCTGATTATATTATGACCCCTTAGACTCCTATATATAGAATGGAGGTCTTTTCATTTCTGTCATCCAAGAATTGTTCATTCGTGTAATGTAAAGGAGGTTTCCCCCTCAAAGAGGCTAAATTCTAAGGCGTTGATCTCTCTTTTCTATCTTTTTGTGAGCTGGTTTCATAACAGATGTCTACCTCATGAATTACCCATTTTACCATATCCATGTATGGTATTATCTTTGGTCTCGTAGCTATTCAATGTAAGAATGAACATGCTATTTCAAAATAGAAGGCGTCAGATGACTCCTGAGCATTAGTTGTGGCCTTTGTTACCAGTGGCCTAGGCTTCTCTTCTTCTAACAGGTTATACATGGCTTCCCATGTCGTGGTTCCTCCATTTTTGTTGCATGTGGTATTGGAGAAAAGTGGTACCATGTTTGATTTCTCAGATGCAGTCGCCTTTCCCTTCTTTGCCATTATTTCTAACGATGTTTTCTGTGAAGGTTTCCTGAAATGGAGCAATGGAAATTATCGGATAAACACAAAGCGAGAATGACGGTGAGAATTAAATGATATAGTTAACCTCGAAAGGTGATAAGAAAGGAGCTTTTATTCAAAACACATATGAAAAGATATCAAATCACGTTGAGCCGTTTTTAACATAAATGCCATTAAACTTATTAAATATGCACTAAGATCTTTTATCATTGCTTTTATCACTCATTTAAACTACCACATCGCATTCGAGAAGGGAAAAACTTTAAGGTGGCGAGTTTAAAGTGTGAAATGTTGATTATGCGATTGCGATAAGATTATCGCAATATCACATTTCTGGTTGTGCTTTTTTTCCGTAGTTGTTTAGAATTTTGCGATATGCAAGGTGAGGGGCATACTTTTCGTTGTTTAGAGCGTACTCTGCCTAAATGAATAATTATTGCGTGAAGTGCCTTTTTACTAAGCACCATACTTAACTTGTAGTTTATAACATTTATTTTTACCGAGTTCGGGTTTTATTGCACTTCGCAAACTTATGTAATTCACAAGATTGGCCTTTATGTAAAGTGCCACGATGTGATAAGTATTGGCTTGCTCTATCGCAATATCGTTGTTCGCATATTCCAACAGGCTTTGTGAGTTGTGTTTTTTGTGAAAGTCGATATGCGATCGCGATAGGCACTTCATTTTACAAGAAACACCTTAAGTCTTATCTTTAAATGGAAAGTTTAATGATATCCTAAGTTTATTATGGTAATCCCTTCCATTGCAATTCGTGGATCTTGGTTGTCAATTAACCTTTGACACACTTGGTCCAGCGATATGTGATAAAAGCGAGAATTGCTAGTCTTAAAGGGATTTGACTTGATATCTTAATTTATTTCTAAAAATTTAAAAACAAAGCGCTTAAGTGCTAAGTTTTTCTTGGAGGATTTTTTATAAAGGGTCCCCATTTATTAATATAATATTAATTATTAAATCAATAAATGGGGGCGTTGTTGAACAACACAACAGAACCTTTTCGCTCTTCTTCAAAGTTCTAAATTGCCTCTTTCTTGCTTGACAGGGTCGGTGGTTGAATGGAGGAGAGGAAAGTTGTATTTATACTGGCTCAATCACCAAAAATAGGGTCGACTTGATTGGAGGGAAGATAAGTGGATTTTTGCCTTAGAAAAATCATTTCTCCTCAATGGAGAGGAGTTAGGGGCCATGCTATACCTCGTTGGAAAGGGCTTAAAGTGATTTTTAATCCTTTGTTATTTTCCTCTCCAACTGGACATCCTTTGACATCAATAACAATTATTTTTTCAACATTCTTTTACTAATGAAGGATTCGTCCCTTAGATCCTAAGCTTTATCCAACACCAAGGTTTAAATGGTTTTGTCTCCATTGGAATTTATTAAAGGGAAAATTGTAAAGTGGGAATATGCCATTATAACTATGGTTTGGAGAATTCAATGTGGGGTGCTTATAAAGAGAGAGGTGGATAACTTTGTGGTCAATGAGGGGAGTAGTGGGGTTTAAGGTAACTTCCATTTCTGTGGAACCTTTAAAACCCTTTGAATAGTCTAACTACTCCTTGAGGTCTAAACAAGTTGTCCTCGACTTGATAGAAGTGAGGGTTGAAGGTGGTATAAGTTTGTATAGTCAAAAGGATGGTACATTCTCTAAGAGTTGGGGGGAAGTCCAATGAATCCATAGCTCAAAAACAATGATAGAATGGAAATACAAAAAGGGAAACATAAGACCTTACAAAGGGCCCTTAAACCGAACCAAACCCTGGTGGAAGGTTATGCATGTTGTTTATTTCCTTGACTATAGCAATGTAACTCACCTCTTTGGGATTGGGGGCAACTTTTTTATATTGTTAATATTTATGGCCCTTACAGAGACAATGTGACCTTTTTGGAAGGTTTGTTAACTTGGTATTTTATAAGGAGAAGGAATGTTATACTAGGTGGGGATTTAAATTTCACTATGAGCTAAGCAAGGATTTGGGGAAGTGACGCTAGAGCAAACCCATAAGTCGGAGGAGGTCAATTTGGTTAATTTTCAACCTATCAAAATGGTTCTTACTTGGAGGAACATGAGAACGAGGGAAGATAATGCGGCAAAGATATTACATAGGTTTTCTTTCAAACTCACTTGCAAGTGACCATAACAGGATAAGAACTTGTGTTGATGTAAGTGGAAAATTAGATCATTTGTTAATATTTCTTAGCAAGGGAATATCGTAAGCCTCAAAGTCCTTTTAGTTTCAATTCTAATTGGATTGAGGATGAAGACTTTGTTAGTTTAGTCAAGTGTGAATGGAAAACTCATTGGTGCCTCCTTAAGGGTGTCAACTAAGATCTAGTTTGCTTCTAATCCCAAGATAATAAAAATAATAGTATCATGATGGGCACATTCCAATCAATCAAAGAATGAGCAGGGAGTGGTGTGAATTGAAAATCAAATTGTTGAACTTTATGATAAGGAGCCAAAAGGATTTATTGATGAGCATTTTAGAAAAAAAAACTTAGGTATCTAAAACATAATAAAAGGAAAATTCTTGCATATAAAGAGGCTTTATAAAGGCTAAAGAGTTTTTATTTGTGGCTTGTGTGAGGTGACAATAATACAATAATTTCCCTCGACTTTGTAAATTATAGGAAAACCATAAATACAATTTGGGAAGAGTTGACCTGAAATATGGTCCATTTGATTTTAAACACTATAAAAAGTTGCAAGTCTCAATCTAAAACATTATCTCTCACTTTACCTAAAGAATTAATTATCAAAATTTTATGAAGATAGGGAGGGGTCCCATTAGAAGAAGTTTTGGTGGAAGGTATATGCATTTTATACCATATATGACTTGCGCTAAGACTTGAAAACTTTTATAAAATCCATTTTATACTCATTTGAATGAGTTGTGTTCTGAAGAAAAACATTGTATAAATGCATGGATTTTGATGGGAGTTATTGGCATATCTTAGGATATTTAATAAGCACGAGTAATCAATAAAGACTCAAGAGAATTATTGACTTAATACTTACATTCTATTTATGGCGATAGTTGTTAATATTCCACAATCTAAGACATATGGCATAAATGATGTTAATAATTGAAACATTGTTAAAGTTCAAATATTTGTTCATTTGGGTTAAGGCTCATAAGTATGTTGTATAGGTTTTCATGGAAATTTTGCTAACAATGTTATATGTTCCAAAGTGTAGTGCTACAATACAAGATCTAACACGTTTGTGTTAAAGTTTGGAAGTTGGTGGATTAGACCTATGGCCATGTATTATGAAGTTTATAAAAGGTGGTATGCCAACATGAATGAAATGGCTCATTTGAGAGTTTCAAGCTTTGGTAGCAAATTTGTGGGAAGTGTTAGGGTGGGAAATTGTTTGATGAGTATTGTACATCATTCAGTGGATATTCAAGGGTTGATAGTGGAGCTAGGAGTTGCCTCATTTTCAGGCTAAAATTTCAATGTTTCTTGGTGCATACCATTAGATTACAACTAATATCAGAGAAATTTTAAGGAGTTGAGCCAAGGAAAGGAATAACACATGACAAGAAAGGAAGTATAAATGTTTACATCAAAGGTATGTAGCCATGTTATTCTTGTTGATATATAAAATTGTTGTTGTGGCTACTTTTTCATTATTAGATGGTTTTGTTTGAGTTTCAATAACTCCATCCCTCCCCTATTAGATGCCTCATAGCTCAATATTTGAATCCAGTTTACATATAATTGATGACTTAAGAGGAATAAGGTTATGGCTCTTTCCCTAGTCTCCAACCTCTTATCTTGTACTTCCATATTACATTCTTGACTTTTATAACCAAGAGGCATGGTTGGTTTTAATTTTTGAGTTGTCTAGCCTATCACCAAGGGGAAAGTGTTGAAATAAAATTGTCACTCAACTTTGATTCTCAAGCTTCTCGCATTCCATGTTTCCCGTAGCCATTCCATATCCACACCTTATTAGCAATTTGCATGCAAAAATATACATTTGTTTTGGGTTTCACATTTATACTTGCTTGTGACAATAAATATATGGAAAAAGGAAAGAAAGCAAGGGTTTCATTTTTCAGATATGTCATTTCTTTGAAAACTACTAAAGGATTGCATGTAGAGCATTATGTTTGTTCATTGATAAAGATCTAACCTTTGCACATCGTTTTCCTTGGTAACCCTGTTTAAATATAAATTGACATGAATGACAAAGGAACATTGCATTGGGCATTCTTCTTTTTTTCTCTTTCAGAATGATCATCCTTCTCTAAACCTAATTTTCATCTCATTGCCTTGTTTTATAAAGAAAAGGAGTTGCATGCAATGAGTATTTATTTTACATATAATATTGATACTTACGAGTTCAAAATGCATACACTCTTATCCATCTAAATCGTGTATTTGGGTGTATTAGTATCGTTTTATTTACTAGCTCTATGATCATTCTTTTGTTTGCATGCAAAGATTAGATCAATAGAGCAAGTTGGATAAACTTTCAACTCCCTCTTAAGCATGCTATTGAGGAGGCTCAAGAATGTCCATTATATTGGGGTGAGGTTGTGAATGGTCATCAGGTTGGACATGTGGAAAAGGAAAAACAACTTGCCCACCAAGGTCTATTCAGAATCTGATTAAATTCTTCGAAATTTGCATCAAAATGAATAGGGAACCTAATTCCAACCTTCTTGCCAAACCATGTTTGGTCTTCTACATCTTCCTCTTATGTTTATTTGGTTGCCCTTATTGAAGCAACTCATCTATACATCCAAATAAGATAATCAAAAGACAAAAAATGTGGTACTAAATTTAGTAAACACATTACTAATTATGTTAAATGTGTTAAACATGGCTCAAACCATAATACAAACCCCAATCATTAAAGGGACATGATACATGAAAATTTTATTAAGAAAGTATGTCAACCCGCATCACTATATTTTGTCTCTCCATGAATCAACCATCATATTTGCTTTAGAAATAAGTCATGTCAACTTCATGTTCATCCTTTATCATTAATAAACGATCATGATCTTAAAATGGAAGTGAAAATGAATGAATGCAGTGACATATCAGGTTCTTATGGGAAAAGGAATTGCAAAATATGACTTTTTTTATATATGGAATGGATTAATGTATAAGTGAAAAGATGAAATGGTATAAAGGCATGAGATTAGCAAGTACAAAATTGCTATAGGTTTGGATAAGAAAACAATATGGGTGAAGGAATAAGTTTTAATAATGTGTTTTTAAAACGTAAATATCACTTTTTTTTTTCCTTTTTTTAAAGGTAATGATATTATTTATATTAATTGCAAATTTGTGCCCGGATCATAGTTGTACATCAAGAATTACATTATGATTTTCTTCCATCTTTAATATCATCTATTGACTCTTGAACCAAAAGTATCCTCCAAAGAGGAATACAACCGATACTAAGCATACATGGGCCTTTGGAGGTGAGCACCTTCCAGTAGAGCCTCAAAATGAAACAAGACTTGTAGTACATATAGCTTGCTTCAAAAGATAATCCATAATTACAACATTGTCCTTGGATCCAAGCTAACTAGCAGCCCCCCCTTAATTTTTTTATATTTGAACATATGGTTCATGCTTAATCCATTAGGGGATGGAGGATGGTCTTAATTTACCATTATTCATCATCTCTACAAACTTCAAATTGCAACCTTGGTTGGCACATTTATTTGCTTCCTGGTTATTATCCCTTAGAATGTACTTGAAACTCATCTTTGGGATATCTTCTAATACCTTCTTAATTTGATTTAGGAGATTATCTAGAACTTTGTCACCAAGGGAAGATCCTTTGACCAAATACTGAATTATTAAAAGGGAATCATCCAACACAATGAGAGAAGAGACCTGAAATTCTTTGGCAAGAAGAATGACTTGGAGTAAACCATAGGATTAGGCCTTATTATTTTTCATCTTCCCCAAGCCACATGAATACTCTAAAAATTTGATTTCTTCAGTACCACAAAGGACCCCTCCTCATCATGTCATATCTAAACCCAAATATCACTATTACTATTATCATATTGGTCAAAGGTTTTGCAAGTTGTAAGATATGTGGCTCGTCCCCAATTTTTGTTGCAATAAAATTATTCTTTGATTTCGAATAACAATTTATTTGAATAATACGTAAACTAGAATTCAAGACTTGACTTACGATTTAATTATTCAAAAATATATCCAATGTTAAAACCAATACTTGCATATATGAATGACCTGTATAAACTTTGGACTACAATGAGGGCTTGCCAATAACCAACAAGACTCTTATAACGGTTCAAGCTATGGTCTTATTAGTGCTGAGTCAACACATCCATATAATCCAATGGTCATAGGAAATATTCACGTTATATAAGGAGGAACAAATTAAATCATAATATGATTTTGTTAGCCCATGTAACCTCATGTTTCACAATAACGATTACTATTTTGTACATAGTTGGGTTAGGGTTACTCCCTAATTCCACGGTTAAAACATATTTTAGACATCGGCATCATATTTCATAAAATTAAGACCAAAGCTTGTCAAGGGTTAACTCAACACATATATTGACTTATAAAACCATTTTAAGCTAAGCTTTGCTCTTCGTTATTTTTCATGTAATACCTAGTCGTTGATGACCGAAAAACAATTATTCTCATTATGTCAAAAGCAAAACTTGAAAAATCATCATCCACTACAAATTATATTGTATCATTCATTACAATTTTAGATGCTCAGTACAAATATTAAGTCATCTAGGATCCTTTTTTTTATACAACAAAAGTCAATAATCTTTGAAACATAGCTCGTAGAGGGGAACAAGAACTATGAAAAATCAAAGTACGAAGGGAAATGCAACACATACATTTATTTGATTACAAAAATTCAATATCTAGGCACAAATTATTATTCTTCAAGAAAAGAGAGAGGGAAATAAGAAGCTCAAACATTCATACTATGTCCAAGATGAGTTTAAAATGTTTAAACAAAACAAAGCAATTAGAGAACCACATTAGTATTAATCTTTTTAAACAAGAAAATACCAAGGGTTGAGCTAAGACTCTAAGTGAGTGGAGTGGTCAAGAAACTACTAGGCATGGGATGGTTATAGAATTATTCCACTGTGAGTGTAATAAAAAAAGGTTTTGAAATGAGAGTTGAACCATACAATTCATTTAAAAACCTTGATAACAAACTGACAACAAACTCCAAGAAACACCATCTATAAGTTCAACAACTTCGAAATATTGACTGCCACTATTACACTAGATACAACTATTTCATAAATGCCACAAACGAGCTAGTTGCAACATGTCTCTAAATACTTGAACCCACACAATTGGGGAAAGAAATTGTTCACCAAACCACTTGAACTAAGATCCTTTGACAAGTTGATGCTATTAATGCTATTTCTTATCGAAGTAAAAGCACAAGAGCTATGTTGTAGCTAGCTCATCCTTGCTACTACCAAATACATTCAAAACAAATAGTTATCACATTTACCAATTACCTCAAGCCTATTATCAAATCACACAATTAATACCATTTTGATGCCTTATACTTGCATAGCATAGTGGATAAGGGATAAATTGATGCATCTAAACTCTTAAAGCATATCAACTTTCCAAAATTACCATATAACTTGTATACCATGTATGATACTCTATACATAGGAATACTTAAATTTTTATGAGAATCTTATTGCATTTTAAAACTTTGCCTTCAAATTATTACCATACATAATGTGAATTTTACCCTTTTATAGCATGATTGCATGTTACCACAATGTTTATATAATTTACATGCTTTGATATCTAAAATAGTGGCTTTTAAAAGAAATATGAATCTATATAACACCTTTTATGCATATAATGTAGACGAAGGTCATATTGTGTAATATCTTGAAAAACATCCTTTATTCAACTTTTTGCAAACACCTATAAACTATGGCAGATCCATCATGGAGCTTCATTAGGTTTTGTTCAAGAATGATGTAACAAAAAACCACAACTTGTTGCTTCTTTTGATCTCCTATACAACCCAAATTTCATAATAGATCAAGGATCACTCATCAATATAATATATGACGTATTAAAAGAAATCACTACACAAACATTTCACACGCTGATAGTAAAAATTATGTCATAGCTGATCAATTTTCCGAGGGGATCCCAACTACTTTAGTTTCTTATTTCACACAAGAATAAGGCTTTGCAAAAATTTTCAAGCCTTTGAAGCAAATAGGAGTATATGCGCCAACAAGGGGTTTTGGGTTGACCACAAACTCTAGAACTTGGCTTTAAGGCTTAGCAATTCCCAAAACATTTCTAAATTTACCTAGAATTTATTGTCTTTTGTGAAATGTAAGTGTTTTCAACTAGTGGTTTAAATACGACCACAAATTGATGTACCAAATGGTGGTTTAAGGAAGACGACAAACCAAATGGATAATGTTGGATTGACAATTATATTGAGAGGTGGGGTGACTCGGTATAATGCTAATTTTTACTTATTCAAATATCCAAACATCATAAAACATCAATCTCATAAACTGAACAAGTAACACAAGATATATGTGGAAACCCTCATGGGAGAAAACCACAAAACTTCTTTTCATTAGTTGATCTTTGTAGGAACCAACCTACAAGAGACACCAATCCCCTCAACTTTGTAGGAAACAATCTACTGGAGATACCAATCCACATTGTATTTTAGGCACCAACCTACAGGAGACACCAATTCCCTCAAATTTTCAGGCACCAATTAGCCATAGACACCAATCCCCACTGCTTTATAGGCATTAACCTATAGAAGGCATCAATCCACATTTATCTCTAATCTACAATTTTTCCTTCCCTTCTTTAATTATTTGTAGCCACCTCAATCTTCTCGGACCATTAAACTTCTTTAGCTTACTCTTCTCCTCACTGCATCTTAGTAATCTTGTCTAATCTCTTATAACTTTGCAGTTTCTTTACCACTGCACAACTATGTGTTAGTGTATCAACAACTCTCTCTATTAACTAGTACTCATCTTACATCCGCATCTATCATTTTTTTTCTTACTACATTAGCACTCCTTTCACACCATGCACAACACACACTTCACACTAGTTTGTTACTTCACTATAGAACATTCTCACACTCCATATCACTTTTGCACTTCATTGCAGCTCGTTGTAACACTACACACCACTCTCGCATTTCATTGCATATTGCTAACTTCTTCCTATGTTGATACTCACTGTAGTGAACCTCTTATACATTTTTGTAAAACATCACTCAAGGATTCCACGGGCCTAGGGCGTTAAGCCCTTAGGTGTTATGCCACCCCCTATTACCAAACCTTATGATTATGGGCCAAAATTTATTGGACAATCAGAAAATATTTTGCAAAACGCCACCTCGAGATTCCAAAGTTTCGGGGGGGGGCCGATGGCACCAAACTTCTAATCATGTGTCGATTATTTATTATATCTCCCAAGATTTTAAGATGATGGATCCTAGGCTATTGGAAGATCGGATAATGAAACACCACCCTAGGGTTTTAGGGATTTAGTGTCCACTTTGCCTACCACCTCATTATTTCAATAAACACTCATATTCTAACATGTGGCCAATATTGATGTGTCCTTTGCCATGTGGCTCTACTGACACACACTATGTGTCACTCACCTTTACATTGTTAGCCATAAAAAAAGTACAAAATCGAGCAACACGTGTCCTCTACTACCATGTCATCTTCTCCTTTTAACACACCCTTTGTCATTGTCCAATTGGTGTGTGCTAAGCATCAAGCTATTAGGTATTGATAAAATATAAGCACTTTTTCATACCTGATGTTCTGAGGGTCCGATGGGGATTTTATTTCATAGGCATTATATCCTCACACTTTGCAACCAGGGACTTAAACAACTGTCAATCATCTCAGACATGAGAGAAATCTATTAACTTTTGCACATCCAATGTTTAGGGTGCCTAGGGATCTTAGCGCTTATGTGTTGCATGTTAGCCCTATGTGACCAAGGCATATGAGTGGGGGTTGAGATTCATTGGATATAGGGAAAATTCATGAACCTTTGCATTGAAAACCATCAAATGTTTTGGCGGCCCAATGAGCGAAAGTTTATGTATAGCTTTGATTATTAGTTCCATAAACTATTGTAGAAGAAGCATATCCATTAAATAATGTGGACTTGCAATTCAGATCCACTATTGCAACATCACCTTAAACCAATTTCATGTTGCCTCAAGCAGTTTCTGAGGGGAGCAAGGGGGGATCAATGGTGGTTTTGGTGGGGGGGGGATGAAAATATTTTCATCAAATGTTACACGCCCTCAACAATTTACCATCTTGATGTCATTTTAGACCCCTCCCCCCCATTGTTAAGTCTTGAGCATGTTGGGACCCCCTAAAATGAATAAGGGTCACCAATCTTAGATAGTTGGTGATGTGTTGATCCATGTTGCGTTGATCTTCATCAATTTCCCATTTCATGCCTTAGTCAAGGATTTACCCCTATGCATCCAACTATGCTTCCCTGATACTAACATCAATGACAACACATTCTATGCACTCTCCCTGACATTGACAATACATTTTCCAACAATCTCCCCTTTACCATTGATGGCAACCTCGACATTTGAGGTTTGGTTGTTAATTCTAAAGGGCTGCACCTCGCTCCCCCTATGTACAATTTCTCCCCCTTTAACATCAATGAGAAAGGGATATATGTACTGAAGATGAGACTCCCCTTGTCTATCCACATCAAAACTTCACATTTTTGTCCGCAATTCTGATGTAATTGAAGATTTTCTACAATGAAGCGCACTCTGTTTACCACTGCTACGAAAATCCCCCAAGTTGTCTGAGAGAAATTATTCTCTTTGTTTGCAATTCTTCATTTTGTCCATACATTTCTATATAGTTCCTTCAATTACAACTTGACTTCCCTTGTCAGCAACTTCAACAACTCTTCCTCTATCTGCAGCTTCTCTCAATAACTACAACGACTCCCCCTATATGCTATCTCTCCTTACTATTGCATATTATTTTTACTTTTGGATGCAATTTATTCACTTGATATGTTAAACAAAAACACAATTACTTCCTCTGATTTCTTACTTTTTCTTTATCTGCAACTAGGCTCCCTTTGTCAATTATGTGTCTATCTGTCCCTGCATGCAACATTTCTTCTTCTGCAACTCTACTCCTTAAACTGCACCTCCCCCCCCCCCAAACTGAAATTCATTTACTTCTTTTTTTTGATATTGCAAACCCAAGGCTTATGCTTCCTTTTCACTATAAATTAACTCCTTTGATTGCAACATAAATTATCCTGATAGTAACTTCATTTCTACAACTTTTCATTTTGTTTGGAATCTCTCCCCCTTTTTGATATCAAGGGCAAGGTGTTGCTCCCATTGAACTTATGCATTGATGTCAACTGAAGTACATCATTTTATTCACATGCCATCTGCTTTTTATTCATACCATGTAACCTTTCCATTCCATCATTATTCTCCTCCATCTTACATTATAATGCGTCCATCTTCTTGATGAGACATGCCACCTCTTGCTTCATTTGAAGCTATATTCTCTTTTAATGAGGAGTTGTTAGGTATATTACTCCCATAGAGTAGTTTTTCTTTCTTTTAATCTCATTGAGAACATATACATTTTTTAGAGACCTGATTGCATTTACTAACAATCTTCCTGAAACCTGCTTTTCTTATTTCACATCCTTTAGAATGGAATGTGAGGTCATACCCTTGATCAACCATTTGTTGGATCAAATATCACACTAAGAAGGGGAGGTGAATTAGTGTAGCAACATATTTATAATATTAACACTTTTCATCAATAATTAATCATGAAGTAGTGAATCATAACAACCATCATTATAACAATAAAAGAACAATGCATCAAGAAGCCATCATCACATCAATGCAAGAGGACGCAAGGTTTTGGGTGGAATCCCATACAACAGAAAACAAAAAAGTCTTATTCTTCTTCTTCTTTAATTCATTACATAGTTTTGCAGGCACTGACTTACTAGAGGCACCCACCCCCCAAGACATGCAAGTTGTTAATTGCGGTATGCTACAACTTGATTGAGGCACTGACCTCAAATATGAGTAAGCTTTGACTTGATGTAGGCTCCAATCTAATCAAGGCACCAACTTTAGTGGAGGCACCCACCTCCTTCTTCAACTCATTGTGGACCACTTTTCATAATATTTCAAACTAGATCCATTCGCTCTTTAATCAATATAAGTCTTCAAATTGATCATGTTGTTTTTGTTATAATGATGTCATATCCTTTCCATGACATGTTACCACCTGTACATCAACTTGGTCACATAAAACCCTTCTCGGAACTTGTTCTAGCCATATACCTAAAACCAACTCCAACTTGCTCATAAGCCCCAAAACACATAACGTTGATTCTGAACATCTAAAATATTTCATCAAGACTTTTCATGCCTCTAATATTGTTCACAATTGAACCCTAGTCATCATGCTTTTTTTCTGTAATTCAATTTTGCCTTATAATGAGCCCAAAAACCTCCATAAACCACATAGAACTATATAAAACTACACACAAATTAATATTCGACATAATGACATAATCCGAGAACATTCTACAAAATAGTACTTTACACGCTCTACAAAATGTCTAGTTGTTTGAAAGAATGGCCAAACTAGGTGCGCTACTAATAATAATAAAAAAAAAAGCAAAAAAAATAAAAAAATTGACCGAGTTTGATTGGACTCAAACCCCCGACCTTCATGAAACAAGCCAAATCATATGACCAACTGAACTATGCGGTGAGTCATTACCAGTAAGGAGCCAATATATGTAAGTCCATGTTGTCTAGAACCAGAGCGGGCTCAGGCATCGACCTATCATGGCTTGCCCAAGCTCGAACCAACAACAACACATAATCTACAAAAACACAACAACACGAGGGCTTGTCCCTAAGCCAAGTCATATGACCAACTAAGCTATGCGATGAGTCATGAACCTATATATGTGTGTGTGTGTGTGTGTGTGTGTACACACACACACACACACACACACACACACACACACACACACACACACATCTATGTGTGTGTGTGTGTGTGTCATCCAGAACCATAGAACACTAGGTCATCAACTTGTTGTGGCTCACCCTAGCTTGAACCAATAACCACACATGTTATACAAAACATAATTTCATGAGGGCTTGTCCCTTCTACCAATCGAACCAAGTCGACTTCGCAAATGTATCACCACCACAATGCTCAACCCTTGAACATGTTCTCAAAGGTGTATATTGATTGATTTGAATTGATCTTTGATTGAACCAAGGTCATATGTATATATACAAGGGTGTGGTCCAAAGCTCATATGAGCCGACCCATGGTTTCGTTGGCAGACTAGGGATCTTACCATATAAAGCTGACATGTGACTGTTCAACATAACTTTAGCCTTTGTGTCTTGGTCCTTTCGGCCTTGCCCTTATGTGACCATATGATCATTCTTAACATGATCTTGTCCTTGATCTTTGCGCCTTGCCCTTGGGCCACCATATGACCATGCTCACTTTGACCTTGTCATTAATATTTTCACCTTGGTCCTTTGGGACCGACCCTTAGGTGACCATATGACCATGCCATGTGACCGTGTCTCTAGGGGTCCATGGTTGACCACATGACGACATCATCATGCCACGTGGAAACTCTTGAGGAGTGCCACATGTCACCCATTTTTGGCCTTTTCACCAATAAGATTGTGTCATTTGTTCATGTCACATGGTTGGATTGGTGATGCCATTTCACCTTGTTAACTTCATTTGATAACATGTCATGCCATATCTTTTCCTTCGTCAAATAAAAAATGTGCCACATGTTAGAGCTGCCACAACATAAGTGATTGTGCAGGAGGGTCACGTTCCGTCTGATTGAGTGGTCCACATCATTATTTCCAGCCAGTCAAAATATGCCATATGTCATTGTGGAAATGGCCCATAGTGGCGGGGTGGCACCCATTACCTGTTATACAAGTTAACACATCTGATGTCATTTAAATTTTTATCCAAACGCTTTGGTCGATGTAGAGATGCACAACATTTAGTCATGTTAAACTTCATGCAACATTTTATGATATCTTACATATATTTGACAACCAAGCCATATATCCATCTATAATATGCACATTGTTTAAGGAATTTGGTGTCAGTTGATTTTGCCTTATAGTTTAGGTCCTTCGCCCAATGTTGATCTTCATATGGCCATAGCTTCTCATCCGTGAGGACTTTTTCATAGTGATATCGTTAGAAAGGTTTTGACAAGGACTATCCATAAACTCATTATGGCATCATAATCTTGTGAAAAAAACTCAATAAATTTCACAGTTATTTTGACTTCACCTGATGAGGGCATGCAAGAGAACCATCTATCATATTGCTTCCATGCAAGAGATCCAACTATTATACTACTTCTTTTGATTCATGAATGGCATTGTTGTTGTATTTGACATCCCTTTTGACATTAATGACACTTGTTGTCATCAATGAAAATACTAATATGGGAAACACCATTTGACTTACACTTAGTATATTGTGCTTTAAATCTTCAACAAGTAAGACATTATGAGTTTTTGTCCTTCCATCATCAATACTAACTATGACTTTTCCAATTATCCTTCCTAAATCATTATTTCCAAGGGTGATACTACTTTCTTTGACTTCCTTTATAGAGAGAAATATGCTTTATCTCCTATCATATGACTTGAACATCCATTGTTTATATACTATTGGCTTTCTTTGTTTTGAACACAAGGAGCTAGATCACATTCTTCGTGCTCTGCTTGCTTCCTTCTCCATACCTTTGTCCTTTGATTTCTATTTCTGAAAAATATCTTCTTCTTTGCTTTGATTTGGAGGCCTCAACGTACTACTTCTACAATCATGAGCTTTTTGCCCAAAATTGTTGCACTTGAAACATTCAACATGATCTAATAAGGGGGCAAATGGATTGTAATTTTTGACAACATTCTCATTAAAACTTCTAGGATTGCTGCTCACACAATTTTTCCTTGATATTTTCTTTGATCTCCTGCTCCCATTCCTCATATAGCCATTTCTTACTTAGGTTATGCAATCTATTGCCTTATGACCAAAAGTATTACATGAAAAGCAATAACCATAAAATATATTTTGTTACATGGATGTACAAGGCCTTCTTGGGGGAACTGATCTTTTGAGTCCATTCTTGGGTCTCAACTCATCCTCACTTCCTCGCCTGATGCTACTTTATTTCTTTTGAAATTAGATCTCTGTTGGTCCTCACCTTCTTTCCTATTGTAATTTTCACTAATAGATCCTTTGAGCGAATTAACATAGCTTTCGAGTTCTTCTTTGAATTTATTTTTTGATGTCTTTGAGCTTGATTGTCCTTTTCGAGTGTAATGATAAACAATACCTTTTTTAATAACATAAGATCCCTAAAAACTGAGAATGTCGTCTAGGATTTGAGTACTCTTTCCAAACTTCAATTTTTAATTCAACTTATCATTGGCTTCTTCTAAATCATTTCTTGAGGAAACAATTTGAACTATAAGTTTCTCACAATTTTCTTCCTTTTATCTAAGTTGGATTAACAACATTTATTCTCTTTTCTTTGCCTCTAATTGTAACTTCATGAGAAAGATTGTTTATTAATCAAGATCATGATTATTTTGTTTCTCATATTTCTGCAACAAATCCTTCTGCTTTTTAATCTTTCTTCTAAGGCACTAATAAGTTCTCCCTCAAGGTCCACCTCTCAATCAACATCTTCTTCCTCTGAATCTGATTTTTTTTTATTAGTATTGAGTCTCCATGGCCATGAATAGGAACTCTTCTTTGTCTTCATGAAATGCATATTCATCACTCTCTTCTAATTAGCTACCATATTCTTTGGAATAAAATATTTTCTTCCTAAGAGATCTTTCCTTTATATGTTTATGAGATTTACTTATATCTTTATATTCTTCTTCGTCATCACTATATTCCAATTTTGCATATGGACATTTAGAATCAAAACGACCTATTCTACCACACATGAAACATTTGAATGGTAGCTTACCTTTATATTTTCCATATCCTCTTTTCATCTTTCTCACAAATTGAGGTTCTTCTTCATCTGATTCAGAGTTGGAATGGTCATGGTCCTTGTATCCTTTTGTTTTCTTTGATGTTTCAAGTTTTCTTCCTTTAATCTCAACTTCTATTTCGTTGTTCTCATCTCATATGCAATGAGGATTCCATGTAGTTCACCCATATCCATATATTTTAAAACTTTTATTGCTTCAATTGCAAACTCCTTTGCATTAAATCTCAATGGAAGAGATCTCAACACTTTCTGAACAATTACTACATCAATCATTTCACCAAATACTCTTCTAGTATTCAATACCTCATCTACAGGAAGGGAAAATCTTGCAATATCTTATTCTTCATTCATTTTTAAACTTTCAAATTTCATTCTATGAGTTTGAAGCTTAGCCCTCTTTACCTTTTCATCTTCTTCATAGCTACTTTGAAGCTTGTTCCAATTTTCTTTAGCAGATTCACACTACATTACCTTGACAAATTTTGAATCTGCAAGACCACATAAAATGACATTCACTGCTTTTACATTATTTACCAAAGCCTTTTTCTCATCTGGATTTGTTGGAAGAATTGTTGGAACTTTATAAATATCTACCATAAAAAGTCAACTATCACCACCAAGAGACATCATATGTGTCGTCATCCTTATCTTGCAGAAGGCATAGTTTTTTCCATCGAAGAGGGGGGCTTTGTTTGAGTAAGATATATCCTTATTAAACATTCTCTCTAAGATCTACCTTCTAGTGGTTATACTGCATCTAAAGGAACCTGATTTGATACCAATTGTAGGATTCACAATTATACCAAGAGAAGGCGCGTGAATTAGTATAATGAATTTTTTTACTTATTTAAACATTCTAACACCATAAAACATCAATCTCATAAATTGAACAAGTAACCCAATATATACATGGAAATCCTTGTAGTACAAAACTAGAAATAATTTTTTGATTAATTAATTTTTTTGACACCAAGCTATAGGAGACACCAATCCCCTTAGCTTTTCCAACACCACCCTATTGGAGACACCATCCCTTACTACTTTATAGGCTTCAATCTACAAGAAACACTAATCCCCTCAGATTTACAAACACCAATCCCCATTACTTTGTAGGTACTAACCCACAAGAGACAACAATCCCCATTGAACTTTGATCTATAGTTTGTTCTTTTTTGGTCTACTTTACTCTTCTTCAATTCTTTGCAACTACCACAATATTCTTAGATCATTGAACTTCTATGACTCATTCTTCACCTCACTACATCTCATCAATCTCTTCAAATCTCTTATAATTTTGCAATTTCCTTACCACTACACAATGTACATTAGTGTATTAACAACTCTCTATGTTGTTTGGTACTCATCTTACATGTGCAACTATTAGTACTTTTTTCTCTACATTAGTACTCCTCTCACGCCTTAGATAACACACAATTCTCACACTTCATGTCAAACCATTCACACAATACACACCACTCTCACACTTCACTGCAGACGGTTCTTGCTTTGCTCACCACTCTCACACTTCATTGCAGGCTGCTCTCACACTACACACCACTCTAGTACTTTATTGTAGATTACTAATTTCTTCTTGTGTTGATCCTTGCTATAGTGCACCACTTACATTTGTAAAAAATCACTTTAGGATTCTAGGTGCTCGGGGTGCTAATCCCTCGCATGCTATACATCAATCCCCTATGGCAAGACCTTGTGATTGTAGGCCAAACATTATTATAAAATCAAGAAAGATTTTGCAAAATTCCACTATGAGATTCAAAAGTTCCAGGAGTTGTATGACACCAAACTTATTGTTGGTTGTTGGTGACGTATTTTGTCTCTTGAGCTTGTTAGATGATGTATCCCATGTTATCGGGTGATTGGATAGCAAGACACCACCTTGATATTTTGGGGCTTCATGGCCCACTTAAATTACCACCTCATTCTTCCAACAACCAATCATAGTATGACATGTGGGAAATGGTAACATGTACTTTTCCATGTGGCTCTGTTGACACATGCCATGTGTTACTCACCTTTACATAGTTGGCCATACAAAAACACCAAAACTAGGTGACATATGTCCTCCACTACCATGTCACCTACTCCACCTTACAGGCCACATCACTGATATTTTATTGTCCAATTGGCATGCCTTGAACATTGAGCTATTGGGTATCAAGAAAATCTAAGCACTTTTGCATACTTGATGTTTTGATGGCCTAATGGGGATTTTAGCCCTTAGGCGATATATATTTGCACTTTGTAAAGAGGGGCTTGACTATGAGCTAACCACCTTAGGTATCAAAGAAATTTATTAAATTTTTTACATCTAATGTTTTAGGGGTCCAAGGGCTCTTAACACACAGGTGCTACATGTTAGGACTTTGCAACCAAGATCCTTGACTAGTGGTTGAGGTTTATTAGATAATGGGAAAATTCACGAGCATTTGTCGTGAAAACCATGTGATGTTATGGGGGCTTGATGGGCAGAGCCATATATAGAATTCTAACTTCCAATTCCATCAACTATTGCAGAAGAAGCATGTCCCTTAACTGACGTGGACCTGTCACATTTGGCCCTACTAGTGCCACATCACCCTAAACTATTT
Organism: Pinus taeda; assembly: GCA_000404065.3. Taxonomy (NCBI): domain Eukaryota; kingdom Viridiplantae; phylum Streptophyta; class Pinopsida; order Pinales; family Pinaceae; genus Pinus; species Pinus taeda. The sequence continues at coordinate 19,516 of APFE031209599.1, forward strand.
TTATATCACCTCGAGCAGTTGTGGGGGAGTGGATTAGATGATAGTTTTGGTAATGAAGGGGGGTGGGCCCGAATCCTTTCATTGAATTCCATGTTTTGTTGGTGGTTTACCAATTTGACGTCATTTTAGACCCTTATGCAGTTAAGCGTCGAGCATGTTGGGACTTGCTGAAATGATTAAGGGCCACCAATATTAGATAAATGGTAGTGTGTTGATCCACGTTGTGTCGATATTCATCAACTTCCCATTTCCCGCCTTAGACAAGGATTCCCCTTATGCATCCAGCCACACTTCCCTAGTATTAACATCAACGACTGGCATTGACATCAATGACAATATAATTTTCAACATATATCAAAAGACAATTTCTTCTCCTAAATGGTGTTTTAGGGATGACCATGAACCATATCACTCTTATGGAATATGGCTTTGTATTTGGCTTTGGCTTCAACACTCCAATATTGCATTGAAAAAAAATATAATGAAAAAATTTAGGTTCTTTATCTGCCACCAAATCTGATGCTTTGTTTTTGTCTTCTTTCTAATATTGCTTTTGTCTTTTATATTCTTTCAAAGGATTCTACATATCTTTACCTCATATCCATTTCTTCCATAATGGACGCGGTAAAGATAAGATTTCTCACTTTGGTTGTGTCTACTTGCTTGCCTATGAAATTATTTCTTCTTTTACTACTTTCTCCTCTAGAAGAATCATTTGATTGTTTTTTCCCTTTTGAGCAAGGTACACTACTTCTCTAATGGGTTGAGTTGTATTCTACTTTCCAAAATCCTTCTCTTGTTCTACAACTTTATCCACTAAAGAGTCAAATGTGATGGACTTCAGTTGGTTACTAGCTTGCAAGGATTAAAGGTAATGGGAAAATGTAAAGTAGAGGGCCTTGTGAAGGTTGTGAGAGGAAGGTATGTCTTCACTATAGTGGCATCTATGCCATGCATTATGACTTTGATCTTAAAGTGAAAAGCCATTGGATCATCATCCTTCAACTCTAAGTTGGAGAGCTTGAGTCATCTAAATCCTTTAATTTCTTTAGAGCACAATAAAAATATTTAATGGAAATGATATGGCAGCTCACCTCTTCACTTACTATCATAACAACTAGGGAATATGCTTTTTTGTCCTTATCTTCCAAATGAAAAGCTCCCTAGTTATTGTAGGCTTGTTAGGCCCACCAGGTTTCTGCTACACCTTTCTTTCGACTTCTTCTTTAGCCTCACATTCACATATTGAATCCCATTAATCATTAAAAATCACAACAATTGTAATCTTTTTGGACCACTCTAGGTAGTTCTCCTTGCTAGTTGGCATCATGCCAACAACATAGATGATAGAATGCATCTTCAACACAATTTTGAGCTTCAAACCATGATTTGAGCGAGGATTAAATTTATTGCAATAACTAAGTTACCACCGTAGAATTTATTTTCACTCCAAAGATAGAAAGCCCTTGAAATCTCCACGCTTGCCAAAACATATCAACTTATGCAACATAATCGTGAAGGGAAACTATCCATAATATTTAAGTGAGGAATCTCAATTGATTATAGAGAGAGAGGCAAAGCGAATGGTGGAAAAAGGAATTACTAACATTACTAATGCTCAATGATTGATAATACCATGAAGGAAATGGATTGATTCTTCCCAGGATTGCTTGCTTTACTATAATAAGAGAGAGAAAAACATTTGTTATCTCTCTAAAATAATAGGAGCAATGGTAGAATTCTTAGGCGTGTGGGCACTAGGAGAGAATGGATCCAACCAATAAATGGGTTCCTCTGACTTGGAAACAAATACAACTCCCACTCCATCGTGATCGAGAAAATACTGTGTAGCATATTTCTCTTAGTAATGATGGATCCATATTGTGTATTGTGCATCCATCACTATGTTTTCAACTCTTGTGGGTTTTTAGATAAATCACAATATAAAACATACTCTCTTTCACATTTGGTTTGAGCATATATCTCCTCATGGAAAAGGTGTTGAGATTTCAACCATATGGAGTTTCATCCACTGTCATAAAATCGACTTGGAAGATTCACAAATTCTTGGAAGAGCATTTGTAATACTAAAGAAAGGGATGTAATTGTTTCCACTGAGGAAAGAGATTGGCAGTGCAACTCACTGACAATAATTAAGAGGTTGCAGAAGGGTTAGAGTCGATAAGAGAGGGCATCTAGAGAAAGAATATGGTTAGGTAATTAGATGGCTTGAGGAGAAGAGCCAAGTCAGAGAATGGGCAATAGTAGGCAAGGGTGAAAGGGGTTTTTGGAGTCTAGAAATAGGTGCAATTATTCATTAATATTCCTTAGATGAGTGACTTGAATTTTGATCCTACTGAGTGGAAACACAAGCAAAGAAAACATGGATTTCCATTGCACTCCATAATATCAATAATAACCTAAGAGAGCACATAGACATGGATAATGACAAAGGTGTAGGAGAACAAACGTTTATGTGTATTAGTGTCACCATTGATAGGAGGAAAAAACATATTGAGATAGGTTTGATGGGCTCGAGATTGTTTAGCAATAGATCTCAAACTAGTAAAAAGGAAGATCTAATGGGTAGAGAGGAAGAGATGCATTTTTTAGTGGGAAGCATAGAGTTAACACATGCTTTGGTACCACTAATAGATAGAGGAATAACTCCAAGGATTGATTTCCATTGGCTCAAAACATTCACATAGAAAAATATTTTGTGACCCTTGGTTTCATCTTCCAAGGTTCGATGACTCTTCCTATTTACCCAACTCTTTATATTTCTTTTTGTTTTAAATATATACAAAATATTTACAATTTACCATAATCCCCATGGATTAGGTGTGTGCACTCGAAGGCCATTATGGTTTGTTTCTTTTTTGTAAGTGGGGTTTGGCTAGGGTTGGGGGGGGGTTGTGGGGATGGAGTGGGTGTCAATGCATTTAAAATGGTAAGGTATACTGATGCATTTTATATACATTAAAATCATCAATGCATACTTTATACACAAATTGCACTGGTGCGTATAAATATTTTGAAATCGTCGATGTGCTTTAATTGACCGCAAAGCAATGTATATTATTTATTATTGAGAACTAGTGTGTATATATCATTTTCACCCTAAATTATATGTGATGTCAATGCTAACAATAATGACTATGATAATGATATTGTAGAAGGGCACAATGTTATTTTAGTTGGGAGCATTAGTACTTCTATAATGATAAGCACCATTGTGTTTTTACATGTATGTTACATCGACGTGTAAAAACCATTTAAATGCATTGGTCTGTAAATAGGTATCAAAAACAATGTTGAGTTCTAATGAATATAATGCACCAATATGTCAATGATTAAAAAAATATTGTGTTGCGGTTATGCAAATGCAACTTCTTGTTTTTTTAGTTTTTATTAATTATCGGAATTATTTTTTGTGATAATATTGTTTTGTATTTTATAATTCACATGTTTGGATATAATCATAACATTAATGTCTTGTATGATTTAAACCAATATACTAAATGATTACAACTTTTTTCATAGGAATAATCTAAGTCATCCATCCATTTAATTGTCAACATACCATTTTACAACACTAAATACTACAATAGAATAAGAAAGTCATTTTATTATATAAGAATAAGGGATTATTTGTTTTACAAATGGGGAGAACAATAAGGTCCACAATAATCAAAATGCTAGTAAATAATTGCTACAATTATTGGTAGCGTGACATCATACTAATTGTGATAGTATGTCAAAATTAGACAAAATGTTTGATTTTTACACACTGTTGAAACTGGAGCTTCAACATGCCTTCAAGAAAGGAATTTTGTTGTAGAAAATACACAATACATGTGTGAATACTTAAGATGTAAATGCAAGAAGTTCAATGTGAGAAGGTTCAACAACCAAGTTCTTTTTCCTTCTTTTATGAGTATTTATACAATAAAATAGATGGTTGGTGTGGTTATACCTGCTCCAACTAATCTTTGTTACGTTCTTCTACACACTTGTCAGTTACCATTTACATCTATATTAATACTCCTATATCTATTTTATCCCAAAGTATTATTACAAAATGATGATGTTACATAGGCCTAAGAGGCCCTTTGAACATTTCCCCCAATTTCGAAGTTTTGCTTCATCCTAAAGCAACTGTGCGCAAGATATTAGGTCTTAATACTCTTTTAGCCTCCATCTCGAGTAAGGTAGGAGCATATTTAGTTTGTGAGTCTATATTTAAACTCACTTTCTCACCCTGCAAAACACTTGTAATGTGAGCAACTTCTTGCTCTGTTTATCTACCATTTCTTTGCCTTCTAGCCTTGACAACCCAAGGAAATAGTATTTAACTATTATATCAAGGGGCTCAATCATTTCACTTCTTCACATGCCATCATCTATTTCTCAAATCTATTCATGCGTGTGTTATCTTATGTCGCTCTACCAAATGCTTTCTTCTTTGGTCACTGTAGTAAGTACTCAAAATCTTGGAATCAATAACCTATGCAAATAATTCAATCAAATGCTGCCAAAATTCACAATGAAATCCTCATTCAATGTTCCATAGTGTTCATATGCTTAATCATTTTATGATTGCTATGCCTTATTATAATGCTCTTCATTTTAACATTCATGGGAATCTCTATGCTCTATAAAACTATTCTCTATACTGCTACATTGATCAAGTATTTTCCAAATGGATACTCTATCACGAATATCCTATCTTGTTTCCATTGAATGTTCAATCAATCTTTGGAATTGATTTGATATCTTCAGTTTTGGGAGTCTTCTTCAATTTTCTAAAGTTTAAAATCTATGTACACAAAGGATTGGACTTCAACTATAACTCAATTATGGCTTTACTGCATATGTGTGACTCAACTAACTTATGTTAGTATGACCTTCTAAGACTTTATTTGTTAGCATACATGACTCAATTACCAAACTCTTGCCTTATAGGTCTTTTAATGACTTAACTCAAAATATTGTTGACTAGACACTAGTTGATGTTAGTGGAGAATCGATCCCATCGATTAGGAGCTAACTTACATTATATCGATGAAGGGGATCACCAACCTTCATGACTAACATTTAACTCTCCCATTTCTTTAGATAAAAACTCAATTTCATGTTCAACTCAAAAATAATAATCCTTTGTTTTTCCAATTACTAAAACTAGATTTGGCTACTAATTCCCTCATGTAACTTTTACCATTCTAATAACTCTATGATGAATTATTTATAATGTAAGGTATTGGAATAATTTAACATATAAAATACTATGTAAATTTGACACAAAACCTTTCTCAAGAGAGTTTAATAGCCATGACTCACTACCATGCTCTTATAAAGCAAAGAGACATATTCTCATCTAAAGACACTTAACTCCACTTTACTCCTTCCTTCTTGTAACAACATATTGAATTAAAACAAAAAAGAATTAATTGACAAAAAAAAATTCATGAGAAATATTTTTTTATATTCCACACAAGGAATGGATTGTTCAAACTCAACAAAAGGCTTGAAGCCATTCCAACAAAGCTCATCATGTCACTAGAAGGAATTTAACCTAGGTGAGGGGGATAGCAATCGTTTCTCCCAACCACCTAAGATAAATGCAATTGACATTGACCATCTACTTGATACTTGGAGATGCTCTTTATTTGAAATTTGTCATAACAAAGAATGATCTAGTTTGTCAGTCCTCTTTTATGACATAATTTTTGCTATGGGCTTTTACTCCTTTAACCTTAAAAATACATATTGCCATCATTTATGGTAATATTTTCCCATATTTTCTAATATCAATGCTTTCTCAAGGTATTTTTATTGTTTTTAATTTCTAAAATTTAATGTAATTAAATGCATTCTAAAATAAAATACATATTTTTGTAATTTTGTAAATCATTCTTCGTTTTCATATTTTCTAGCAAGACGGGTGAAAACGAAGACATGCAGTTTTCTCATAGGCTTCCCAGTATGGCGAAATACCTATTCGTTCAGGCCGAAACTACCCTGAGATGCCTCATCAATGTAGGCACTCTTGCAGCAAAATTGTAGCATGATTTGCTAAAAACGCTCAGATCTAAGTTTTGGAGATTTGATCCACAATCTAAGTGCCCAGTGAGTTTAAATAGATAAGATATTACTCTTAGAATAGGATGTGGTTTATTTGGAACCAAATTTTTGGATTTATTTTTAATTTTTTGCCTATAAAGGCAAGACAACTTAACTCATCAAGATATGTTATTAGTTTGAAAACTCATATTTTGACTTAAGAGCTTGGAGTTGGATTGCAACCTTGTTATTAACTATTTTCATCAATTCATGAAGTGCTTTTGAAGTTTCAACTTTTGGTTTTAAGTTAAGTGTACTTGGTTGAGCTAGGGAGGCCCCCCATCTCTTGAGCTAGTACACTCTATTCTTGTTGTGCATTATCCTGGTAATTAGTTGTTGTTTCATGTTGTTCTTCATCATATTTTCCATGTTTATATTCATTGATTGCATCTTACACATTCAAATTTAAAACTGATTATGAAACTAAATTCTTGGACATCGTGTAGATAAGCTTTAAATACTAGTTTTGAACTGATGTTTTTAGTTGTTCTTTACTAATTATTTCATGATTGTAATACTCATTTTCTAGAGTTATTAATGTTTTTTTAATACAATTTTACACATTGGTGCAGGGAAATTATCATAGTAGTAAGATTCTTTCAATTTTGCATAACAATCATACTACATTGCATAACAAACATACTTTTTCAATTTTGCATCAACGAAATACATCATTTGCTAGAGGTTTAAATGTGTTTAAGGATCATAAATTAGTCATTGCTTTAAGGATTTGAGTAAATATTATAGTTATTATAAATATTAGTTATATACTAGAAACTTGTTACTAGTTGAGTGGGCCTAATGGTTAAGAGCATGTGTTTCCTCCTAAGAGGTCACAGGTTCAAAACTAGAGGGGGGTAGAGTATGTATGCCTTCGTAGACTTAGCAGTCAAATCGC